>JANPWX010000593.1:2502967-2525504 GCA_024734555.1 Trochalopteron elliotii | reverse complement strand
CTGGGATTGCATCAGCGGCGAGGGCGGCGCGCACGGCGGGCGCTGGGGAGCTCGGCGAGGGGCTGGGGGCCGCCCCGCCCCGCCGCTCCCGGCGGCACCCACAGCTCCCCCCGCCCGCAGAAGCCTCGGGAAGAAGGAGCGGCGTGGCCGGACTCCCCGCTCGCACCTTTGCTGCAGGGCAGGGTCACCCTGGCCCTAAAATGGCCCCGCACGCCGGGCGAGGGGAGACAATTCGGTGCTTGTGCTGATTCAAACCGAGGGCGACACGTTTTCCGCAGCCAGCATTAACCAGCTCATCGTTTTCTGAGTCATTTCCTCTGTCTCGCGTCCGACTCGGCTGACACAGCAACACCTCACAGTTATCCCTCCCATCACCGGCTCTTCCCTGTTTCCCCTCGCCACGGCTGGTGCTTAGTGCCTCAGCACTACCACCCACGCTGAGGGGGGCACACGACCCATTTTATCTGGAATTAGCGGGGCTGCCAGATGTTTCCGTGCTCACCCGTGCCCCCAGTCCTTGCTGAAGGTCTGGTATGTACCTGTGCAACTCTGCACACCACTGTGAGCCACCACTCCTGCCTCACCTCCCAGTTCTGGTACCTGGCAGGCAGCTGACCAGCACCCAAAGATTATTCTTTATTTAAAAGAATAAATATAGCAGCCTGTCCACTCCTTGCCTGTGAAACTAATACAAAAAAAAAAACCCACGATTTTTTCAGAGAAAATGCTACTGTAATGTTCACAAAGTGCTTACTTTCATCATAACTGATTTTGCGTTTCTTTTCTTCCTTCACTAATGTTTTCGTAGGTTTTCCCCTTTTCTGATCTCCTTTAGAGTTGTTGTAGGAAGTCGTTTCATCTCAGTGCGACTGTCAGAAGTGCCAAGTTCTGCTTTGCACGATGTACATGAATTATTCTCTGTTGTACAGTGCCAGAGATTGGTTACATAAGTAGATTTTTGTTCCTGCTGCTCTTCAGCCAGCTAAAAAAGTGCTATTTAGTGGATTTACAAGCATTTTGGATTCCAAAAGAACACAGGTAAGCAGCACTACCCAAAAAGTAAGTTCACATGAACAGTGATGTTTCGGCAGCTGTTTAGAAGAGGAGAAAAGTTGGAGCAAAAAACAGGAGGCAGAGAAAGCAGCAAAGAAGCTTCAGGCAGGTACAGCTCATCATCCAGGCAGTGCTGCCCAGTGCTCATGAGAGCAAATCAATCCATTCACAACGAGTTATCTCCAAGTTACAACCACAATGTAGGAACAGCCAGGCTGGGTCAGGCCAAGGCTCCAATTTAATTCAATATCCTGTCACTGACAGTACACTATAATAATGCCTGCAGAGGAGTTACAAGAAGAGAATAAGCACGTAGAGGCACTTTGTTCCACACACTCTTTCCACTATACACTCTTATCCTCAAAGGATTTTATATCAGCTTCCTGAAAGATGAATTCTTTAGGCTTAACAGGTCTTCATGGCTTTTTGTTCTATTGATTTGTTCCTTGAACCTACATAAAATTTGGTATCTTTCAGATCTTGTGCTCATCAGTTCCACAGTTTAACTCTGTTCTGTGGAAAAACTCATAATTTTGCTTTATTTTGAATTTTCCACTTGAAAACTTTACCTCATTCTCCATTTTTCTGATACTGAGAGACTTTAAACACAAATGAAGAGAATTTTACACCCTGTATATAATTTGTGATTTTATAGGCAATTGTTGAATCCTGTCAGCCATCTCCTTTCTCCAGATGAGGAGTTCTAATCTTTTTTGTTTACTGTATAACAGTTCAATAACCTTGATCATCCTTGATTTTGGATGGGGATATGAGCTACACAACACTCTCAAAAAGCAGGTCATCATATTTACTTTTAATTTGCACTTTTTCCCTCCTCTACTTCTTTTCATTATAGTTCTGTTTCCTATTTGAACTGTTCATGAGCACTACAGTAAACTGATCTATTTCTGAACTACTTTATCCTAAGATTTCTCTGCTGAAAGGCAACACTTCATTCATAACCCACCCATTTATATAAACTTACTGGGTTTTTTTTTTATTTTGCTATGTACATAATTTTATATTCACAGACATTATTATATGTTATTTTTACAACTGTGTATTTAGTTTCATAAGGTCCTGCTGCAGACAGCCCTAGTTTGGTTGAATTGTTTTAACACCCTTATCCTGAAGGCTTGAAGTCTCATCAGCAAACTTGGTCCTTTTCCTGTCTGCCTCAATTTCTCCTCTCAATTACAGACTCTCTCTTTTGTTTCTTATCTCATATCCAATTAAAGAGAGCAACCATAAAAGCAGTTTTCTTTTCTATTAGGCTTTGCTAAGACATTTTGTCAAATGCCTTGGAAATCCAATTTGATTGTATCTGTTGGACTTTTACTTCCTTTGAAGGAGTTTATAGATAGACAGGTCAGGATTTCCTTTCAGAAAAGTCATGCTGAGTCTGCCTCTCAATGGCATATTTATCCATATATCTTTTTGCATTTCTTCTTGCAGGTTGTACATTTTCTCCAGACTCACTTCAGTATCCTGAATCCCTCAAAAAAAAAAACAAACCAAACCAAAACAAAACAAAACAAAACAAAACAAAAAAAAAATCCGTTTGAGTGCAATTTGGCTGTTTCCACAGCTCAGTTTACCAGTCTGAACAATCAGCCTTTTACCTAAATTCTCTGCAACATGCTCCACCATAGAGATGCATTTCAAGTTATCCTTAAACTGCTGCCAACTACTGAGTTTCAGAGCAGAAACCATGGCCTGGGCAAAACTAAGAAATAGGAGAATGAAAGGGTAAGAAGAAATATTATCTGAACTACAGAGGATTTGAGCAAAGCCAAACCACCATTTATTGCATATCTAGGATATTTTAATAAAAGAGATCTTTGTATTGATCTTTTGCTTTTATTCAGGGCCAAGGTGCCCCTGAGCTTGCAAGTAAAAGTCAGAAAAAGACCAAAACTCAAAGAAGCTGTAGAATTTACTTTAAAATTTATGTGTTGCTGCAACATCCCCAAACCTGAAGTTGCATTAGTAAATGTGCCATACAGATGTATTTTTGCAGGGATAACTTGCATTACCTCAGTCTAGTTACAGCCCTTTACATAACACTCCAGAAGTTACGAAGCAAAGGACATTAGATCTTTGCCTCTGAGTGATTCACTCTGTTGCATTGATCCATCCAGTAAGAAATTACATTTTCTAAACTCCAAATATTTAATTTTCAGAAAACATTATTCATTTCAACGGTAGTTTTGCCATTAACACCAAGAATTCTGTGAACGGTTGACAGCACTGTTAAACTTTAGAAGTTTTAATGAGTAAATTTTTCACACATATGAGAGAATAAGGTAATTTATATGCTCCAAGTCCAAAGTGTTTCCACAACCTGTAGGGATTAACGTGGTGAAGAATTTGAGTCACACACATTTTCCATACCAGTCCTGAATAAATTCACCTTTAAGCCACTAAAATATGAGGAACTACTGTTGTGGAAATCAAAATGCAGTAGGATGCAAATGGGAAGTATTGAAAGAGGAAGCTTGTAGCTCTATAATTCTATAAGGATAAAGAGCACAAACCCTTCTTGATACACTTTCCAAGGTTTCCTCTGCAACCCTGGTTGTATCCTCTGAAGAGCTTAGGGAGAAGGTAGAAACCTTGGTAGAAACCAGGTTTTCCATGTAAGAGAAAGCTAGGATTCTGTGATTTTCTTTTTTCTCTGAAATGGCATGAAAATTTCCTGTAGGAAAATGTGAAGAAACCAAATTTGGTTCAATCAAACGGTATCATTTAGACAAAGTCTGTGCTTCAGTTTGATCCTGATCTTTTAAAACTTTCAAAGCTCTTTGTAATATAAGCCCTTTCGAAATGTGTTCCAAAGCTTATTTGAAAAAAGTAATTGTGTCTCTTTGAGAAATACCAGAATGTTATGTTTTGATCTTTGTGAAATGCTTTACTTCCACGTTAGCTTTTTTACTAAAACTCAATCTTGCATAGTTTCTATGACTGCCTGTAAGGGCATTGGCACAAATATTTGAAATGAAGAAACATCAGCTTTCATCTACAATATTCTTCAGGGAAAACCTGTGTCTGATTTCAGCCACAAAACTAAAACTCTTAAGAATGATTAAGAAGGTAATTGGAGTACAAGATTTCCATATAGCTGCCTTGCAGATGTGGGGAACATAGTTGTGGAAAGCTTTTAAGGTGATGGAAAGACAAATCATGCGTTAAGAATCAGGTTGGTGCTGTAGAAATTTCCTAACAGAAAAGGAAAATTATTATGTAATTATTATATGCATATATAAAGTATTATGTAATTATGCATATATATATGTTCAGATATGCACAAAATGTTAGGGTGAGATGAGTTTTAAAATTGTTTTTATTTTGGGGAAGGAGAGGTCCTTTAAATACTGGCCATGTTGGACTCAGTCATCTTGGAGGTCTCTTCCAACCTAGTCATTCTGTAAATTCTGTAGAATTCTGTCATTTGGGACTGCAGCAATGATAGGAGAAGCTGATGGTTGCAATTACTGTTCCTCCTTTTGGAAAATGAGGAGAAAGGATTGTCTGCAGAAACAGGAAGATGAAAGCACCGTGGTCTGTCTCCTTGTGGAAGGGCTCGAGCGGGATGCAAGGTTTCGGGGCATGTGGTTTTCAGATCAGCAAGATCTTTTTGCGGCGGCACCTTCGCCCGGTGCTCATTTCCTCACTTCCAGCCTCTCGCTGTTTTCGCACCTCCTTGTCCCTGCCAGCCCCGCTGTGTGCGGGCTCTGCTGTACAGCCCATTAGCAGAGTGATCGGGGTGTAAAATCCCAGATAAAAAGCCCGGGAGTAGGAAGCGTTTTGTCGGAGATGCTGAAGGGCGGAAAGCGCCTCAGCTGGCGCCCTCACAAAGAGCACGGGCTGCACAATTAACCCTCACAGAAAGAAACATTACAGACCAAGAGTCGGGAGAGGAGATAAAAGGGAAAGCAGCCACACAGCATCTGACAACCAGGGAAATTCTGAGAAAAAGGCTGAAAGGAAAAGGCCGGCATGCGCGAGGGTAATTGGTACCAAATAAAAACATCTCCCCCCCCCTTTCATTCCCACTCTCTGAGGGAAACAGCATTTTACGCATTCCTCCTAAACAAGCACTTTGTGAATGTGTCACTTATTTCTGCCTGGAGAGGCAAGAAAAACATCGAGCTCCGGGAACTAACCAAGAACAGGTTTTTTTCAGCATTTCTTCCAGCCTTCTGTTTTCCAGCTACTTCCCTCACCTCTGCCTCCTTCTTCCTTCCAGAAGGTTCTGGGTGGCTGCACCTGCCTCACCCCAGTGCTCCCAGCCCTGTTAGAACGGGACAGGCTTCCTTCAAGTCACATCTTCATCAGAGCACAGCCTTCAAAAGGCCTTTAAAGGAGTTTAGGTGCTCCAGAGCTAGGAGTGGAGGAGGCACAGGGTGGGCAGAAGGGTCCTAACCCACCCCAGCTGGCTCTGTTCCAGGCTTTAGCACCGGGGTCATGTGAATCCTGAGCTCTCATCAAAATCAACCCCCTCATTCACCTTTTAAAGGAGGGAGGACCTGGATTCCTTGCTAGCCCATTTTCCCCATCCAAAGTTACTCCCAAAGTTGCTTCTTTGTCCCCCACTCAGCCCTCCTTAAAAACTGGTAGAAAAGTGAGAGTGAGGAGACACTCAGTGTTTTGTGCAGTTGAGGGGGGAAGAAGCAAGTGGAGGATAAATCTCAAGTTCATAGAACTATTTAGGTGGGAAAAGACCTTTAAGTTCATTGAGTCCAACCATTACCCATCACTTCCAAGCCCACCACTAAACCATGTCCCTGACTGACACATCCACACTTGTTTTAAATCTCTCCAGGGATCGTGACTCCACCACCTTTCTTGGTAGCCCATTCCATTGTCTAATCAATCTTTCTGTGAAGGAATTCTGCCTAATGTTGAACCTAACCCTGCTCTGGTGTGGCTTGAGACCATTTCCTCTTGTCCTCTTGCTGGTTGCCTGGGAGCAGAGCCCGACCCCCATCTGGCTGCACCTTCCTGTCAGGGACTTGAGAGAGTGATTAAGTCTTCCCTGAGCCTCCTTTTCTCCAGGTTAAACACCCTCACATCCCTCAGATGCTTCTCATAGAACTTGTGCTCCAGACCATTCACCACCTTTGTTACTCTTCTTTGGATCAGGAAATTTAACAGTTAATGATAAAAGCCACTCAGCTGGAGCATCTGGAAGATTCAGTGCAGAACTGCTTGGTTTCATTATAGAAAGAAAATCAATATTTAAAGACTCACCTAACAGGTATGTGCATTTGCTGGTATAAAACATTTCGGTCCAAAAAAGCTTTTTATTTCAAAGTAGGAGAATTAAATTGTAGGAATCAGTGTGAAATCTTGATTTCTCTGGTGTTACTGGAATAGCTCTGGAGAAAAGGAGGCAGTGAGGCAGCTGAGCTGTGCCAAAGGGAGAGCCTGCTTTCCCAACCTCCCAGGTACAACCCGGCTGCTTTAAACCCTGCCAGCCCAGAGAAGGGCTGACGTTCAGCGTTTGGCCTCTGATGGTGCTCTATAAAAAACTCAACATCCTCTTTGTGCTCTAAAGCTACGCTGCGGTTCCCCAGTCTAAATTAAATCAAGCCTAAAAAGACTTCAGAAAGAAGTGCACACGCACACACACACACACACACACACACACACACACACACACACACACACACAAAAAAAAAAAAAAAAAAAAAAAAAAAAAAAATAAAGGTCAGGAAATTTCAAGCTGTTTTCCAGGTCCCACTTACCAGCAACAGGACTCGGAGCTGTTAGGGAGCTGCATATGCTGGGGCTGACTGAAAAGAAGGTGATTAAAGGTGTGTCTTGCCCTTGGGCATGAGACATCACCACTTGACCTCCTGCCCAGGTTTTGCAGGGACATGGGCTCCATGCTGGTGCTCCCAGGGAGCCGGTGACCGCCCAAGCCCCCGGGCCCCTCCTGCCATCCCTGGCCCCGGGAATTTCGCTTCCTCGTGGCTCCTCCTGCTGACTGTAGCACCACCATGTCCTGTGGTGCTCAGCTATGAATCCAATGCTTCTCTGAGCAAAAAGATATCCCAAACTTAGATATTTCTATAGGAGAGCCACCACATTCCCTGGAAAAGGAGTACTCAGTGGAAAATGGTGTCTGCTAGAAAGCATACAGCAGCACAGATGCATTTTGGCAAGCATATTTCTGGGCATGTGCTACCTCAGCAGGTAAATTGTTAATTAAAGTACCATTAATGACTGGTAACTAACACATAAATGCATTCCTATAAATAGATATTGCTCCACATCCCAGGTTATCAGTCATAATGCTTTGTCTGAGATAATGAATTCCACACCAAATTACCCCACAGTAACCCTGTCATTTTTCTGTAAATTGTTAGATGTTTGAGGAGGATGCTTTAGCATATAATTGTGAATTAGGCTTGGTGAGGGATTACAGCAGCTGCAGAATCTCTTTATTGGGCTGAGTTTGACATCCAAGTCCTCTAAGAGGTGCTTTAATGTGCCAAGATCAATACTAGAGGGGCAGAGCTCAGAACAAATGGGCCACAAGGGCCAAGTTCTGCTGGTAAATCAGTCTGGTAATGACATGCCAGTGATGTCACAGCTGGTGCTGGCAGTCTGAAGGGTAGAACAGCCAAAGTGAGCCTCTGGTGTGGCAGCCAGAGAAGCAGAGATGGGAGTCCAAGGGCCAGCAGTGACCTCTGAAGAGATAGCTGGGAGAGACATTTGGTTTAGGAATATGGACTCTACTCTCCAGCCTGACTGATAATCAGTGGTCCAGAAAGGCAACAAGTAGATGAGTCTGTGCCTTGAAATCTGGTGAGTGAACAATTTAAAGTAATCCCATAAAACCTTCATTTTGACATCTGCCACAGGGACAAGATTCCTTTCTTTACACTGCTTTTGACAGACTCTATATGGTACCATACAGAGTTGTGTATTCATTTATTTCCCAAATATGGTACCACATTGTGAGCAGTAACAAAGCCAAAGTATTCCTGGTTAATGAGTGGCAACTAGTCACTGAAAGTAACTGGCCATGAGCTACCTACAGATTAAAATTATACCTCTCCAAGTTTAACAAATGTAATCAGAAATTGCGGTGGGTTTTTTTTCCTTTCAAATTAGGAAGTGCCACTTCTTTGGAATTCTTACTATAGAAGCAACTTTGGTCAAATTAAGTTTTTAGGGTACTAACTAGTACATAGCACCAACATAACACCTCAACAACCAGTTAAAAGTTTTGCTTTGCTGCTCTCCTGGCTCTGTGAAAATCCTCAACAATGAGCCACAAGCTTGCAGAGTGGAATGGAATGGTAAACCTGCTTATCAGGCCCCTTTCTAGGACACAGGGCACTCATGGTTATACCCTTGAACTAGACTAAAAACCTGCACCAAGATCTAGGTGCATGCTCTTTTTCTCCTGAAGTTTCACAGTTATTTCCTCAGAGAAAAAGGAGGCAGTTTCCCATGTAACTGCAATTTCGTATTTTGTTGTGCTGTGTCTGAAACTGGAACTTTCCAGGGAGGAAACCTTTCCATTTAAGATTAATCCAAGCCCTTATTTACTGCAAAAGTCACAACAGTGTAAGACAGCCAAGCAGTAGTAACAGCTTGTACTTCTGACCCGCTGGAAAGGAAAACTTGTCAA
Organism: Trochalopteron elliotii; assembly: GCA_024734555.1. NCBI lineage: Eukaryota > Metazoa > Chordata > Aves > Passeriformes > Leiothrichidae > Trochalopteron > Trochalopteron elliotii. Next base: position 2,516,803 of record JANPWX010000593.1, on the reverse strand, counting down.
CAGACTTTCTTAAAATGTGCACACAAAGACACAAAGACAAATTATAGAAAAAGGTACCCATTTATTCAAGGTATGACAAGGTTATTTACAGTATTCATTTGCTCAGAATAAGACCCATCCTTAGGAGTTTTAAAGCAGCAATTATAAATTACATTTAAAAGGGGAAACATTCCAAGCATGTTTCTGTTAAGAGATATTTTTACACGGACAGAAACACTTTAAGGCTAAGTTGTTTTGACCTTTGCTGCCACCCACATTTATCTTGGCAAAACTGTCTCACAGACAATGTTACCTTGAAGGATAGACTATGCTAAATTCAACAAACAATTCTGTTCCCTCAGATGCTTTTCACAACAGTGCACATGTGACAAAAAACTGACTTTTGATTTAAAACAATGAATTAAATATAAATGAGATGACCTGCCCATACCTCAGCTTTTCAGAGAGGCAAAAGATCATCCACAGCAACACATTAACAACCTCCAAAACACATAATCAGCTTTCTTGGTGATGAAGGTACTTCAGCTTACCAAGCAAGTTGCTGCAGCCAGAGATCCACAGTCATGGGGTGCAATCCAACTTTTCCATCACATTATTTTTCAAGACAGAAGAACAAAAAGCTTCAGGTAGCTGATGTCTAAGGTAAATGATGAACACTGTCTGAGACAGCAGTTGGTTCCCACAGCACGGGCTAGTGCCCTACCACAGCAAACAGGACGAGTTGGCTAACCTGCTGTAGTGGCATTCTCTAGTCATTATAACACACAACAGAGATAGAGGAGCAGTTAAAATTGGGTTATCTAAAGTGGTTTATCTCTTGAGGTAGAGCCCACAAGTCATATTTACTCCTGTCTCTAAACTGTAATTTACATGCCATCAAGCAAATATAGTAATTTTTGGTAATTTATAAAATAGACCCACTGATTTTTTGGATGTTATTAATTGTAAAATAACAGGTTGGGGTTTTTTTTCCCCCTGAATCATTTGTGTGCCTGTTTTACAAGGAAGCAAATTAAATGTTGATAATAATAGATCATGGCTATTTATACAGTTGCAATGAAAAAACCCTATGTTTTATACAAATAAACTTCAGAGCAACTTTCAAAAGGGTTGGTAGATGAGGATTTTTATTTAACTTAAAACTTACTTTGGAAAATTCCAATTTTAACTGCATAATAAAGAAAAAAAAAAAACCAAAAAACCCCCCAAAAAACCCCAGTCACTAGACCTATATATATAGACCTATCACTAGCTGGATAGCTACTTTTAATACTACATTGGGTAATTATTTCAGGATTACATGAAAGGGAAAAGAAAGTGAAACATAACAGAAATCCCCCCCCCGCCTGCACAAACACAATTCACTGAACAAGCACTGTTTGTTAGGTGAGGACACTGTAACTAAGACTATTGAATGTGCACAACGTTTAACATTGCAACAGAAGCAGAAATATGACCTGTGCATTAGGAGAGGACAGTTATTCCAGGTTAGAATCCTCTGTAAAAACAAAGCTGTTGCTGTAACCAAGAGTTATTTGAAGATAACCAGATAACCCATTAACAAGTTACAAACACATGGAGATTGGCACTTGTTCTTTAGTCAGCCCCGGTGACTCCGTTTTCTCCCCAGAGACTCACATACACAGAACTTTAGGTTTCCATTTTATTACCGTAAAAAATAAAAGTCAATTTGTAGTTCCAGAGTAAACAAAGAAAGCTTAGTTTCAAACTGTTTTAAAACAAAGCTCCAAATTGAGATAAGTTACATGTCACAGGGTTCACATCAGCACCTCAACCTAATGCAGTTTTTTGTGAACTAAGCGTATTTCACAAAGTTTTCATGTTAGAGACAAGGGGCTACATTCTCATCAGGATGCACATGTAACATGACTCAAAGAGAGCAACCTGGAAGGACTGCAAGTCACCTTCCAGAGTTCCCCACTCAGCTCTACATGTTCAGAACCAACATTTAAGACCAAAGTTATTAAAGATTGACCTTTTGCATATTCTGAAACAGAAGGCAAATACAATCAACTAACATTTGGCTTTGAAACATTATGATAACAATGCTGTATTTCAGCCACATATTTACAAAAATGTTTACAACAGAACTGTGTAGGGTTTCCTTTTTTATTGTCATAATACACTTATAGATGAATAGTCATCTCAACCTTCATGCAAAGATGCATCTCTTGTTAGACAAGAAGTTTCCCGTTTGATTTTTTTGCACTCTGAGGATAGCAAGCAGAGGGTTGGGTAAATTTGGGTCACCCTTAAAAATGTAGGCCTGTTTGCTCTACTGCACCTTCAAAATAAGGAGGTAAAGAACAGGCACCGTTAATTCCACAAGGGTTCATTGCCTCTAGCATGTTTTCCAAAACCAACAAAAATAGTCTTGAACAGTTGTAACATGGGTTATTCCATGACTTTCCCCTCTTCAGTTTACTTCCCGAACTCTGGAGTTACTTTCCTAGAAGCATACTTGCTGAGCTTCTTTTCTAATGTATATTTGTTGACTATACATTTTAAATTAAACTGTTATGAAAAGAATGTAACAAGCTTTTTCCTTTTTACACAACTTCATCTTTGTGCTGAGTGTTCTTCAAAGGGATTTTATAAATAATACAGTAAAAGTTTAGATCAGTCTTCCACCCTCTTGTCATTATACCATGTTGTTGCTTTCTCCAACTTTATCTACAAGCTGTGGAAAAGGAGACAAAAAGGCTTTAAGTTGATGGCATTTATGCACAGTGAAGCAACTCTCAAATACTGCTTGCTACTTGCACAGTTAGTATGTGACTGGAAATGAGAGTCAAGTCGTACTCACCGAGGTCTCACGGTTTAGGTTTGTGAAAACCAAAATTCTTACAATTGCAATTGTGTTTCTGCATAACATGTTTTTCTCATGTAGACATTAACAGTGCAACATGAAGATGCAACAGAATGAGAAAGGAAATAGAAGAATGCAGATAACACTGCCAGCTCAATGGTTAAAACAAAACAATACAGTCTCAGCCACACATGCATTAGTAGACCAAGGAAGATATTTCAACTGACCATTACTGTGGATTCTCTTCTGAGCCTACGTAGGCTTTGAATAAAACATTAACAATTATCTTTTAAAAACAAGATTTAACCCCGTTATGATCAAAGTAAATATGAGTAAGATCAATTGACAAATGAAACATTCAATTGATCATGAACTATGAGCCACAACTTGGCCTAATTGTGAGACTGGAACAAATGATCTGGAACACTCATTTTTAAAAAACAGCCTGTATGCATCTAAGTTATTCCCACTATTAACTTTTAGTAGTAGCTATTAAAACTGTTGCTTTCAAAACCAGTACTACAGATGCTTGTGTTAAAATATGTACAAAAATTAGCACAGTAAAAGTAGTTGACTGGAACACCCTAGATTAGCATCTTTCTGTTCATTATCTTCAAATCCCTGGCCATTTGGTTTTAAAAATGGAAAACTCTGTTTGAAAAAAATACAAATCTTAGTAATAAAAAGATATAACCTGCTGCAGGGGACCTTAATAAATATATCTGATGAATGACTATGCATCCTGAGAGTTTCTGAGTTCATCATACATGTTGCAACTTAACATTGAACTCCACTCTTTGCTTTTACAGGCCACTTTTCCTAAGTTCACCCAAATACTGCACCCCGGTGTCCTCCTCATTGTACAGACAGGAGAAGAGGCCCAGGGCAGTGGCAGGATTCACCTATCTGGTCACCCAGGGCCAAGAGTGAAGCAGGAAGAACCCCAACATTCCCAGTCACAATGCAGGGCTCTTCCCACTTCACTACCCATGAGCAGGGGCAGCTTTTGCAAATGCATCCTTTTGTTCCTTTTTACACCTACAAGTCTCTCCCTGGGAATGAATGTGAGGTGTATGGTACAGGAATGCATTGGAAGTAACTGCTCCCAAGTTATATTTGCTTTATTTCTGATGCATTTCTACAAGTGCTGTATCAGTGGAATAAAAACCAAAACATGCTTCAGTTGTTGCATAAAGTACCATACTTACCGAGCTTATACCAGGTAAATTCAAGAGATATCCAAGAACTGGAACTCTTCTAATAAAGCCAACCACCACAGGAAAGAACCCCCTTTAGGTAAGACATCAGAAGACTGTATTAGTTTTTATAATTAAACTTTTCTCATATTGCTATAACATGAAAAAAAAAAGCAGGTAATTTTTAAACCTTTAAGATAATGTAAAACCTTGCAACTAGTTAGCAGCACACTTGTTTACAAAATATATCAATACACATTCATCAGAGAAAGGAGAAAACCAGGAAAGAAATTATGTATTTTTCAATGGATTTAATTTTCTTCATAGTTGGCAACTCTCAGTAAGCTCATCAAAAATAACTCAAGTGAGAATACCCAACTTAGTCAGCAAAACTGATTTTCAAAATTAGCATATATATTTTGAGATAATTCCTCTTTATATTATAGGAAATACATTCAAGACCCAACGTAGAAACAAGTGAAGTTACTTCTGAGTAATCAAAACCGTGTATGGCACTCTTTACATTAATTAAAGAAAATGAAGCATGGCAGAGTTGTGTATTCATTTATTTCCCAAATTTAGGTGGTTTGAATCATGACCTCGGGGATGTTGCCTGGCATAGCTGCTATATATATATATATAATATTATATTATATATATAATATATACTATTATATATATATATATATTACAAAATGCTATGGTGTAGTCCCTGCACTGTCCATTTAATCTCTGCAGCAGAAAACCAAATTTTCAGTGGCAGTAGTTCAGCTGTTTGCAGCCAGCTGGTGGCACGCCTAGGGATCGTGTGTTGAGCATTCCCTGCATGGAATAAGGATTAATGTGCAATGAGGCCTCAGCCACAGTGAAACACTGAAGTTTCACAAGTCATCATCCTCTTCATCACACAGCTAAGAACTATTTGATGGGTAATCCACACCAATAAGGGGGGGTTTTGAGATTTATTTTTTTTTTTAAAGATCAGATCATTTCAGCACCTCAGTAAATTGTGAGGCAGGGCACACAAACCACTTGTAACAGATTAAAACAACTGCTGTGTCCAAGAATAAGGAATAGTCAGCACAGTAGGGATAATATTGTCAGCCACAACTCTGCAGGGCTATAATCTGAGTAAGGCTCCAAAAGCACCTTAGATTACAACAACTGTCCCATAATAGCCAGGGCAGTTTTCTGCTATGCAACCAAGCAGCAGGATCCTGAGGAACAGTATAAAATGATGCTTGAGGAAAGACTTCTTCAGACAGGAGCAAGTTGCTGACAACACGATGATGGTTCAACTGAACAAGACTGAAGCAAAACAAAAAGCTTTGTTTGAAGTAGTCACTAGCCACTGTAGCGAGGGATTTAGATCCTATCAACTAATAAGCACTGGAAAAGATGGTCACAGAATCATGGAATCATCAAGGTTGGAAAAGACATTTAAGATCATTCAGTCCAAACCACTGGTCTCCAGATGCTTTAAATTAAAACAGATCAGATAAAGATTCACACCTGGAATTATCCGTCCCTTGTTGATTCCCTTCAGTCTAAGGGATAGTCCTAGGGATAACTATTGATCTTTTAAAAACCTCTCAACATTATTTTACCTTGCAAGCACCACTAGATAATCCATAACCATACCTGCTTAGACATACTAACTTATAACTCTTCTGGGATCTTTTAAAAGGAGGGTGGTTTTGTTGGAAACACATTCTACCTGCTTTGTACTGGCTGATTAAACCAAGCACTACATGCAAGAAGTGACAATGTATTCAGTGGTGTGATTATCAAAACACTTGCAGTGACAGAATTCTGAGTAACACAGAGTAGAACAATAAGAAATACATTAAACCCACAAAATTCATCTTCTGAAATTTCACTGTCTTCAGTCAGAGCCAAGTTCAGATTTATTTTTAAAAACAAACATTTTATCTGAACTAAATACCAGATTAACATAAAATTTTACTGATTACAAAAAGAGCTCCATGAGAACAATGGTTTCACTTTGATGAACAGGAACAGTATTATTTAGCCATTCACTGAACATTTCAAGATCTGAGACTTGATCCATAACCATTAGTGAAACAGTCTGCATCTGGAGAGAAATCCAAGACCAACCAGAAGCATCCCTTTCTACTTTTTTGCTTTGTTCTGTAGGGAAGCATAGAACTTCAATCATGGAAATAAAGATAAAAATATAGATATCTATGCAAGTTGTAACAAGTCAAATTCTTTCACTATTACAGTTGTATTTATGAAGAACTTAAATGACACATTGTGAAAGTTATAACATGTTTCAAGATTGCTGTTAAAAAATATAGAATTTCCATTTTTCCTTAACTCAGTCAAGATACCACTAACCCAAACATGCAGTTCTGACTCTAAGGCACATTTGTAATGAAACATGACAGAAAACATCTTTTTCCTGGGCTGCCACAGTGATGAAATGATAAGGTTACAAACCTAGGATGGTATTAACTAAATGCTTTGCCCTTATCAAAGTCACTTTGGTAAATGCCTGACAAACATTAGCAGATTAGAGTCTTGGAAAAATACTTACCAACTTGTAAATAAACACTTTCATTTATCTGTCTAAAAGAAGCATTTAAAGGATGTTGCTCTGTCAACGCTAACACAGAAACACTACACAAATACATTTATTTCTAGATAAATTAACACAAAGTTGTTTTTAAACGAGACTTACCTGAACAATAGGAAGAACCCATAAATTTCAAGGATCATTCCTATTAAAGGCCAACCAATGAGAACTATGAGCACACCACCCAGGAAGAAGCCTGTTGCTTTCATTTTGTGTTTTTGAAAGAAGAATCTGAATGTTCTTTCTAAACCGATAACAAAAGACAAGCCAGCAACAAATAAAACCTAGAAAAGACAAAAACAAGCCAAAGAAAGAAAACAACTAATTATGGTCCCAAGTACAGAATGTAAACATTGATATATATCTATATATTTTACAAAATTAGACTGCTTTTCTTGCACTACTTCTTTTAATACCAAAAGACAGTTGGTGAGAATGAATTTACTATTGATTTTCTTTTGTAAGGTACATCTTAAAGCACTTGTAACTCTCAGCTGCTTGAAAGTAGAGTCTACCTTTTGTGGTCTCTGCCAAACACTCAAGACAAAAGACCTGCTGACAACAGTTCTATCTGCCCTGTCACATATATACAATCTTTACCACAAATGGTGCTGAAGCTTAGTACTACTGACAGCAAAGGTTCCTAAAAACTAAGAACACACATAAAAGCACCTCTGTTCTGTGCCACTGACATCTTCCACAGCTTCTACCTATCTACTCATAGTGCAAAGCCAGAGAAGGAAAATGCTGAACAGTTGTTTTTTAATGTGTAGAGCCTTTTTACTGTTTATTTGTATTTTACTGTTTATACTGTTCAGTATAGACTGAACATTATCATAACTAGTCCCAACTAGTTACAATTATTTCTGGTGTCCTGCAGCAAAAGGACTCTGAATCATTTCAGCAACATTTTTGCTCAGGAAGCAATAGTATCTCAGATTTTACTGCAGATCATTTTACTCAAGTTTAGGTTTTGTATGGTATTTAATAAATCACTTTCTTAGAACCCCCTGCCCTTTCTGATATAACCTTTTTATTTTTAAATAAAAACAACTCTCTGCAAGGATACAGTACCTTTTCTTGCATTATCTTTGGTTATCACATAGCCTGTCACTGTCTCTTCCTACCTACGTTTTCATTTTCCCTAAACAGGATCTCGTGTTTCCACCTTACATTAGGAAAAGAAGAAATAAGCATTATTTCATTTGTCACTCTTCCACTACACACTTGATTTGATGGTCCATAACAATGCTTCAACTAATGCACCCAAATTCAGATACACAGTTTTATATTTCCCTTCAGGGAATATCAGTATTTGAGAATGAAACTGATCTGTTTGGCTGCAGACTTTTAGGCATCAGCAAAAGAGGGGGTGAACCTCTACCAAACAGACTGTGCTTTGGCTGGCTGGCAAAGCTGAGAACAGCAGAGGCACAGAGACTATCACATGCAGAAAACACCCTGTCATTTTATATTTGGATTGGAAATTTTGTGTACCAGAACTAGGACTTATTTTCTGTGCTGCTTTGAGCGACAACTTCAAGCTGAAGATACTGAATCTCTCTTTTATGAAAGAGGTCTGGCTTTTCCAAAGCCAGAAGTGTCAGCAATTCATACTTCTTTCTTTCTGCATACAGCACTGCAAAGCTACATTTGCTAGCACGTACTTAACGATTCTCATCCAAATATTTACTTAAATTGACAGTTATCTTAGAGGATCACAAAAAATCACATTTGCAGCAGCACAACAACTGTGGAACAAGCTGTTTCTTGTCTACCAACATCCCACGGGCCTGACCCAAGGTGATATTCACATCAGTGTGAGCTGTTCTAACCTCAGGCAGGAAAAACGATTCACTCCTATCACTGAGCACAACTCCTCCTTTATACCAAATCACCACAGTAATCTTTGTCATGCAGCTTCAAACTGATAACATACTGTTCTATTTTTAATTTATCTTTGATAAATCACATACTTGATTCTAAAGTAAACTACAGAAAAGGCACTTACATTTCCAATAGCCAAAAGAGCTTTGTCAAAGAAGAGTATCATTCCAAAGAAGAGGAAAAACACTCCAAAGCCTGTTAGTCCCATTCCAATCTCTGAAAAAGAAGCAAATTTAGGCATTTAACAAAACATGGTACCAAGAAAAAGTCATGGATAGAAACTGGGGAAAAAATTAGAACATCCAATCTAAAGACATTTTAAATTTAGACACTTCCCTGAATGTACAAATATTATGAATCTTGTAGACACCAATTACTTCCATAGACAGATATTTGGAAGCTGCTTATCAAAAAAGTCTGTATTTGGAACTAGACACTGAAATTGAATGCAACCAAAAGCAATCATGGATATACACATATGGCAAAGAAATACGTCCCTTTTGATTAATTGCTAGGATGGAGAAAAGGATTGTTTTGTAAAGAGATAATGAAACTTTTCCAGATTAGATCAGCTGGCCAGAACATGGTTCAAATAACACCAAGGTCGTGGGTTTGATTCCCATATGGGTCATTCACTGAAGAGTTGTGGATCCTTGTGATCCTTCTCTTTCAACTCAGAACACTCTGGGATTTGCAGATCTTATCTCATTACCTTTGCCATAGCAATGTAAGTACCCTCGTCCTCTCCATCTTCCTGAGACCTCATGTTCCATGTCCCATGATCTTGCATAGCAGTTCCATTCCCCCCAGTTGCCAGATGGAACACAACTTGAATGAATCCTCAGGATTTTTCCAAGTTACACATGTGCTGACAGCTATCAAACATGAACCCGGGTCTCCAGACAATTTCCAGTTTTCACAAAACTAGTAGATACTAAATATTGAGGGATTAATGTTCAATTATAATTTTCATGCCTCATATTTAATTTTTCTTAATTAAATGGTAGAGCTACATTACACATAGATGCAACATCTCTAGACTGCTAGTGTTGCATAACAGTTTCATTTTATGAAATTTTGCATTTTATGATCTTAATCTGCAGATTTTTCAAAAATACCTTTTATACTTAATATATTTGCTTATATTATGGACTAACCAGTGCTGGGTTAACAGTTGGACTCAGTGCTCTTAACAGTTGTTTTCTTCCAGTCTAAACAGTTCTATAAACTTTGAGTTCTGCAAAGGATGCTCAAGAAATACTGGGAAGCCAAGAGTAGGATGGAAGGTTTGTATGAGAAACCAGGCTAGAAATGTCAAGCTATGATTAAAACTACCATTTGACAATTGCCTTTAAAGTATCTTGAGGATTGCTCTTAGAAATACATCCTGCTTTTAATTTTAAATCTCTAAAGCCTTCCTTTGACTCTCACACAGACTGAATGGGAGAGAAAAACCAGGAAGGGCAGCAACAGGGCTGCAAACACATGCATTTATTATTGCTTTCCCTGTGACCAGACAATTTAGAAACCTACAGGGCACAAAAACAGCTTAACAAAACCCACCCTAATACTATGCCTGTGTAGATGTGCATTTTGAAGTTCAACAAGTAGTTTTGCATACCCTGTCCTGGAAAAAAAAAACAAAAAACACCCACAATCAGAGCCCTCACTGCTACTGTTGGCCAGATCCACCTCAATGTATTTTAATTGCACTTTGCAGATGTAGATGGTAATTTGTTGTTGATAATTTGTTGTTGGTTGATGAGCTTGGGAGTAAAGGAGGATAATTATGCCTGTTTCAGGACTTGCAAGTAGTTATTGGAAATAACTTTCAAAACAGCTCAGAGATTTGCTACAGCAACATTCCACTCCCCAAACTTCTCTAAGGGCTTGGCTTTCAGCAAGGCTGCCGAACACATGCTGTTAGAGCTGCAGTTCTATAGTATTGTCTGCCACTTTAAAGTCTTACTATGAGCATTTTAACACCCCACAGTTAAAACCACTAAGTAACTCAATACAATCAATTTACTACAGGCACTCTCTGTACTCGTTTACAATGAAAAACGCAATTGCAAATTGTATTTTCAACGGATCTGCTGACTGAAGGCAATGTAACAATTGCAACTGCCCTTTTCCCCAGTACTCTTTACTTCAGAAGAGCAGAAACAATCTGTATTCTGGGAGGAAAACACTTGGAGGCAGGACTCCAGAGGAATTACCAGCTGCCAGCAAGATAAATATGCAGTCCTGGGAAGTTAGTTCCTCCCCCAGATACAGCTCAAGGTATGGATCTGCCAAAGAGGCAGAGGCCAACTCCCAACAGCTGCTGCAATCACCACTCTGACACTTCTCTAATCACCCGAAACGTGTTTGCAATCACTTCTGCCACAATGGGTTCTGAGTCACTGCAGAAGTCACCCATATTCTCTGGTTAGTGGAGGGAAAAGGATAAAAGAGAAACAAACGTTATTCTCATTATCCCAAAATAACTGCTGGAAGAAGATGAATGGTCCAGGACTATTATCCTCTGGTGCTGATATCTCAGCAGAGGGTGTTACTGACTTGATTTATATCAGAAATTGTAAATATATCTAACTACTCTTCTTAGAGGAAGGAAAAGAAAAAGTGCTGGCATCTTGTACAAAATCTTTTCAATAACAAACGATGAATATTTATAGAGGGAGCAAACTATTTTTAAATGTTTTCTCCTGTGCCAGAAGAGCTTTCCCACATTAGTCAAACCAACATATCAATGCCTAGAAATGCAGAAATACACACTAGCCAGGTTGCATTTATTCTGGATTATTATGATTTCCTGAGACAAGGGAACAAACCTTCATCAGTGTTTCTCCTGAAATTCCATAAGCTGTGCAAGAGCACTGCAGCACTGTGTCAAAACAGGTTAGCAGATATTAAGATTCAAAATTAAGATACATTGCTTGTGAAAGATTAGGGCAGACAATGCACATCCCCAGTCTTTTATAGGACATTATATAGTGCAAAATAAATTGAATTGTGCACCGTGGGCTTTTAGAAGACAAAAACTAATACAGTTCATATTTGATATATAACTATTATTTTGCTAGCAGTATTTTTTTAGTATTGAAAATTTAATTTGGGAAAAGCTAAGTGCATTCTTTTGCAATTACTGGTGGTATATAACACCATTCAATGCGCCACTTAAAATTATGTTGTAGAGTACAGATGCAGAATTAACTTTCCAAACATCAACCAATGCATTGGTTCTCTCCAGGTATTTATCACACTACCCCACCAATGACTCTATGGCTAACTCTGTATTTTTCCAGACAGCAGTGAATTTTAAAATAGGTCTAATCTTCAGAATTTCAGAAAAACTGAGAAAAAACCCTCTTAAAACCCCTACATGTCAGTGTATTTTATTTAGTATTCTTGTCTCTAACAGTTAAAACCAAGAGCCTTAGCACTGGAAATAGCTGAAGGTCATGAAGAACTAATCAAAAGAAAAACAGTGAGTCTCTTTCTGAAGAGATTTTTATTTTTTTGCCCAATGAATACTCCAAACAGGAAGTTAAGGCAAAAGCAAAGCCCACAAGGTTTTAATCAATCAGAAATCTAAAAATTAACCCCAAGGGTTAGTACTTATCCCAGTAACAGCACAATATCTGAATATCTCAAGAAATCATTGACCCTGAATGCTGCTGAACTCTGCTGCCTGTCTTCATCCTTGGCTCTCCAATACCACCATTTCCAGTATCCTGCTATCAAACTTAGTTACTTTAACTTTTTTTTTCTGAATTTTTCACACCCTCCTTCATAACTGATGCTGTGGTGCTTATCAGGCAGACTCATTTCCTTCTGTGGCAATCATACCAGAAATGCATCATACATGAGATGGTAATTTAAATCAAAGGCCTGTCATCACAGAATCCCAATAGTTAGGGCTGGAAGGATCCTCTGGAGATCACCCAGTCCAACCCCACTGTCAAGGCAGGGTCACCCACAACAGGTGGTGAAGGAATGTGTCCAGATGGGTTTGCAATGTCTCCAGAGAGAGATTCCACGCCCTCCCTGGACAGCTGTTCCAGGGCTCTGCCACCTTCAGTGTAAAGAAGTGCTTCCTCATGTTGAGATTAAATTCCTTGTGTTTTATACTTCATGGCCAGTGCTCCTTGTTCTGTAGCTGGGCACCACTGAAAAGTCTGGCACCGTCCTCTTGGCACCGATTTGAGACATTTATATGCATTAGTGACATCCCTTCTCAGTCTTCTCCAGAATAAACAGGCCCAGCTCCCCACAGTCCCCCTTTATAACAGACATGCTCCAGACTCCTCATCATTTCTGTGACCCTCTCCTGTCTCTCCTGTACTGGGGAGCTCGGAACTGGGCTCAGCTCTCCAGGTGTGGCTTCACTGGGGCCGAGCAGAGGGGCAGGATCACCTCCCCTGACCTGCTGCCCACACTTCCCAATGTGCCCCAGGATCCCACTGCTCTTCCTGGCTGCCAGGACACACTTAGGAACTCCTTTACTTTGATTTCTTTGCTCTCTATTTCCAAGCACTTCATTGGAAACAAAACTATGGCCACATGAAAGTATTTTTACTTTTTTTCACTTCGATGTCTTGTCCTTACATTGAAGCCCCTTTAGTGTCACCTGCAGACGTTTGGTGTGGTACCAGCAAGAGCAGCACAGTAAAACCATTTAAATGATTAAGTGGGTCCAGACCACTGACGTCCACAGGGAAGTACAGGGGAAGAGTGGAGCTAAGTGTTACTTTGTTTACGGTTCAGCTTTCATTCATTCACTCGTAGAGATCCAAGTGCGATGGGTACAAACCCACAGAGGAGCTAGGTTAGATAAAAAAGAATTTTTTTCCTGTCAGGGTAGCCAGGCACTGGAACAGGTTGTCCAGAGAAGCTGTGGCTGCCACATCCATGGAAACATTCGAGGCCAGGTGGGATGAGGGGCTCTGAGCACTCTGGGACAGTGGAAGCTGGCCCTGTCCATGGCAGGGGGTTGGAGCGAGATGATCTGTACGGTCCCTCCTAACCCAGGCCATTCTGTGATCCCGCCACAGCACAGCGAGCACCCGCAGCCCCAGATGAACGCCGGCCGCGCTGGTGACAGAGCTAAGGGCGAGGGACCGTGCCGAGCGCTGCCCCGTCGCTCCCATCTCCCTTTCTGCGCTCCCCGCCCGCCGCCGGTACCGCCGCACCGGGGCCGCCGCGCCTTCCACTGCGGGGAAACGGCCGCGAGAGCTGCCCCCGCCACTGTCCGCTCCCACCCCACCGCGGGCTCCAGCTCGTCCCCAGCCAGTCTCCGGGACCCCAGTCGGACCCTGCTC
>JANPWX010000593.1:2474497-2502582 GCA_024734555.1 Trochalopteron elliotii | reverse complement strand
CGGCGCGCGCGGCGTAGGTGGGAGCAGGGCCGCGGGGCGGGGGCGGTGAAGGCTGAGGGAGACGGCACAGAGGATAAAGGATAGAGGATAAAAGATAAAGGATAAAAGATGCGGCAGCGCGGCTGGCACTAACCCTTGGGGTAGCTCTGGAAGCTGTCGGCCCGAGCCAGGGCTGAGCCCACCGCACGGGAGGACACGGCAGCGAGGTGCGGTGGCGTCCTGCTTGCCCTGGCAGCCTCTATCCCTTCCTCCATCCATCCCGCACTTGCCGAGCAGGGGCTTCCCTGCCTGTCCGTCCATCCGTCCATCTGTCCTGCCCCGTCCTGCAGCCGTGCCGAGTAGGTGCTTCCGGCCTGGCAAGCACCGTGCCCTCAGCTGGCGTGTAGGTGAGGAATGCCGAGAATATCCCGCTATATATGCTCACTATGTATATTTGTATATGTGTTCACTATATGTATGTGCATATTCCCACACTGGAATAGGTTGCCCGGTGTTGCCGTCCCTGGAGGTGATTTAAGAGGCGTCTGGATCTGGCCCTCGGTGATGCGGAAGTGGTTTATTCACGCATCATTTTAAATATATAGATTTCCCTCTCCTTCCCCTAGGAGCGGGGAAGATCTTTGTTATGGTGGAATCAGCTGATAGTGAGGATATGCTGAATTTATTCCCTTTCACCTTCCGTTGGACTTTGCTTTCATTGACGTAATAGATAGTTCAGAATGTAATAACAGTAAATATCAAGTTTCTAGAGTTTGGTATTGTTAACATATAATATGACAAAAAAAAAAAATACGTTGTTCAAAAACTGAGCCAATAAGTGCAATTCTGTGTTCATTTCACTGATGATCTATCCAAAATCACTCCCTCTTCTCTAAACCAAACCACGTTTTTCGCTTCCTCTAGAAGTGTCAGAGCCTCTAGATGTTGTGGTAGCTGCCTTTCTAAGGGGCACAACAAAATGTGTTCAGACTTTTCTGTAAAATAATCTTTGAAGAGATCAAAAATGATAATGGACACTTGGTGAGTGACTGGTCTACGTTAGAGCATTCCTCTTGCAGGAAATGTATGACTTGGTTAAAATTCACTTGGATTCATTTAGAAGCCTGGTGAGCTGTGGCCTTGGGAGTTGGTTGTGAGTTTGTGTTTATCCATTTTGCAGAAGGGAAAAAGCAGTTGTCATCTAGTGGGGCTTCTTTACGTAAGCAAATTAAATTAACCAGTACTTAAACTGTTACATTAACAGCCCTGGCAATGAAGAATCTCCTGCAGTAAATTTGTTCTAAGTTGAGAAGGTTTACCTATAAAATGTATTTTAAAATGTATTTATTTCATTTTCTTTTTAGTGACAGTTGCTTGGTTAGCTGCTAAGATCTCCTAAAGATAACGTTCTTTAATCTCTAAAGATGACAGCTGTTGCAGGTAATCCATAATTAATATTCTCTATGTTCATTTTGCTGTCTTTGCTAACAAGACACAATCACCTGATGTTACTGATTGTTATTTATATGAATTTAATGTATGCAGAAAAGAGTTTGTGGAGTCTATGCTATTAAACTTAAGATCCGAAGAAAAAAATTCTTCTACTGGATAACTTTATTTCTTAGGTAAAACTAAACCAAAATGCCCCAAGTGTTCAAGGCATGGTTGGGTGGGACTCTGAGGGGAGTTGGAATGAGGTGAGATTTAAGGTCCCTTCCAGCCCAAGCTATTGGATGAGGAAAATCAAGTTTGTCAAGGAAATTACTTGGTTTTCAATATTTTGAAAATGTGCTTCGTATTTTAAGATACTCTTAACTCTTTTCTGCTGAGTAGCAGTGGGCATTTAGGAAGACAACTGTCACCATTTTGTGCTATTTGAAATGAAGATTTTTTTTTTCCATATCACACATTTTTGTTTCCATAACCATATTATCATATCTGCTCTGGGTGGGCCAAAACCTCTTGGGTTTTCTGGGTGTGGGGCAGGAAATAATTTCTTCTTGTGCTTTTCTGACCTGGCTCTGGAATAGTGATACACGCTTGGCACACAGGCCTGTGTGTTAATTATTCTTTTAAACTCCAGGGATTTGATTCTAGAACACAATCTGCAATTCCCACACATGCAGGTTGGGATGGAAAGAGGCAAATTCCTGTCAAAGAGTCACTTGTGTAACCCAAGCTTTTGGGGAGCATTTGCTTCACTTCTCTCACTTGTGTTTGTAAAATCATTTTTCCTCTATATCCAGACCTTGTTGTTCAGCAGATCCTCTTGTTTTGTGTAGGAGGGAGATCTTGGTGCATGAAACACATCTTTATTGCTAATGGCCCTATTTTCAACCCCAGAAGAATTTAACTTGCTGAGGTTAATGTTGCTTCTCACATATAAATAAATGCTTTCTGTTAACACCTTGACCACGTTATGCTTACGTTGGGATTGGCTGGAGTACAATTAATGCAATTAAAACTGGCGTCGGTTTTGTAACTAAATGTAATTTATCAGTTAAAACTGGTCTCTGTTGTGCCTTCTCCTTGCTTTTTCCTGCAGTGCTGGAGGAGGTGCTGGTGTCCATTGAGAATGAGCTGCAGGCAGTGGAGATGCAGATACAGGAGCTGGTGGATAAGCAGCAGGAACTCCTTCAAAAGAAGATGAGGATAAAAAATCTGATAAAACAGTCCTCGGGAGAGCTGGAGGCAGGTGGAAGTAAAGACACTGAAACCTCAGCTGAGGAATGGAACAAAACAGGTTTGCAGAGTTAAATTCTAACATTTTAACAGAAAAGTGGACTAATTCAGTAGGGGAAAATGCACTTATACAGAGTTTTGTTTGGATAATGATATTGTCCTATTTAATTTTCATCAGCTGGCTGACATGGCAGGGCAATGGGGTAATGTTTGTACTTGTCTCATTGGACATTCCTAAACACTAATCTTGAGGTATTCTGGGCAGAATTATCTGTTCTGTCAGAATGACTTGTTATAACTACTTTAATTCTTTGCTTTTTGCAAAGTCACAATTTGGTCTGATTTGCTCTTAGAATCCCAGAGTAAATTCTTATTGCAATACTTGTATTCTTAAATTATACAATACTTGTATGTTTAAATATAATTTAAATTTGCAGTAATAATAATTTGCAGTACTTATCCTGTTTGTGTTCTAAAACAAGTTGCTCTGGATTTTCTCAGGATTTGATAATGACAATTTTGCACTTAAGAGTTGTTTCTTGCTGGTTTTGTGTTTCCTCTTGCTTGAGTGGGTAGGACATTGGTGATGTTTGTGATGGGTTATGCAGCCTCACTGTCTTAGCAAATTAATGCAAATTAGATAGAGGTTGATTGTCAAAAATAACCTGGAATACATTATTATTGTAGAATTAATGCAAGTGGCAAGTCCCTCGTGGTGGTGTGAGGGCTTCTGTCTTTCAAGTTAGACATTAACTGAAGTCCTGAATAGTTGGTGGCTCTTGGCCATCTTATTCCTTGCCAAATTTGAGTCAGATACTTTGATTATTTTTTTCTTCTTTTTAATTTAATTTTCAATTTGGAAATGCCTATATCAATTGTATACATATGCTTTTTTAGGCTTTTTAAAAAAATGAAATTAATGTTGTAGTTGAATCCATATTTCTGTTTTGAGGAGTATTATGCATATGTAAGAATACTGATACTTTATCATTGCAAATTATGCTATTGAAGAAGTCATTTGGTTTGTGTAGTTCTATGCTTAATTCTCACCTCCTGTGCTCTGAAAATTAATGTCTTTGCAATCAAATGCTGTGTATGTATTAAACAAGAGCAGCAGCTAAATTTGTTCCCAGTTTAAAGCTCATGGGAGTCAGTGGGAGGCTTTTCTTGGTTTCAGAGAGCCTTGGATTTTAACTGTGTTCTTTGTAAATTTCTTTGGAGTGTCACCTCAAGTCCCAAAATTAATTCTTGCATTGGGTGTGGTGTAATCTGGAGCTCCCACAGTTTTCCTGCATTTTAATTTTTAATTTAAAATCAAAATAATTAATTTTACTATTAACTTTAATAGTAAAAAGATGCATCAGGAAGCATAATTTAAGTTTTTACAGTATTACATCTTTTAAAAATGCAGTCTTTAGCTCTTTATTGAAGAAAAGAAAAGCCTTTTCTAAGCATGTTTGTGTGGTGATTTTGGGGAAGATTGAACAATTTTCCCCCTCTTTATTTTTTTAATAAATGCTTTTTATTGATGGAATAGGTGGAAAAATTGTATCCCTAATTCTGTATACTATTTAGTTGCTGCATTTATGTGAGGGAAGCATTTGAGTAACTACTGTAGGGCTCAGTGTCTGGTTTTATTTATTTTCGTGGTGGGATTCTAATTTCTAGTTATTTTGCACTAATGAGTTGACATGATCATCAGCACTCCAAAGTTTATCTGTTTTGAGTTTTTCACATTAGTTCACATCCATATGCAATGAGAGCTTTGGTCTGGAGGTGAATTGTGTTTACAATTTGAGTTTTCAAAGGTCCACCCTAGAAAATGGTGTGTCCAGACTCAGGTTGTGTGGAGCTTTTTCTGTGCCATTATGAATCAATAAACACTTTCCCAGATCTAAAATTGTGTCACTGCCAGATTTAGTTGTTGAATATGTAAATTACCCCTCCTTCTTATATTTTAATTTGCTTATGAAATGTGTTTGTTGAGTTGGTTTTTTCCCTTAACAGATTTTCCATGGTATGAGAAGATAAAAACTGCACTGCAGAGCAAATTTAAACTCCAGAAGTTTAGATCACTGCAACTTGAAACAGTAAATGCTGCAATGGCAGGAAAGGATATATTTCTTGTCATGCCTACAGGTGGTGGGAAGAGCCTTTGTTACCAGTTACCAGCTGTCTGTTCTGATGGTAAGTAAGGGGAAAAAAAAAGGACATAATAAAAAGAATTAGATTTATTTTCTCCCTTTTATACTTATTTGGAGAATGAACATTATTTGGTGTGGGTTTTGTTTGGTTGATTTGGTTTCATTTGGTTGGTTGTTTTTTTTAATAACTCATCCAATTGCATTGGAAGTTCACTTATTTACAAGGGCCAAATTTACCACTACCTGTCACTGCTTAGTTCTATGGTAACTCAGCACCTCATGACACAGACATCCAACTTGTTTGTTTTGTATGTTTTTATAACAACTCTGTCTGTTGCAGCCTGGTTGTTTGTGGCCTAGACCCCAAGAGGAAGTGCATGTCACGGGCATTTAATAAGAATTATCCCCATGTGATCTGGCACTCCCCTGTCAGCTGTCTGGGAGAGGAATCTGCTGCTGTGTATGAAGCTTAAGCTTACATTTGGCAGTTTCTTCAGAGCAGGGCTGATGCATCAGTAAAAAGAATTAGAGGAGATATTTGTGACATCTGATCAGTTTGCACAATGATTGATTGTTACAGGTTTCACACTGGTGATATGTCCTTTGATATCTCTGATGGAAGATCAGCTCATGGTTTTGGAGCAGCTTGGTATTTCTGCAGCTTTATTAAATGCCTCGAGCAGCAAGGTGTGTTTAACTTTGTGTGTTTTGTGGTGTATGTGCTGGTGTCTGTCCTCTGTGTGAATGTTGAATGAATGAGACAGATTTATCAGCTAATGCTGTTCTAGTAACAGTATCTGTCCAGGAGGGTGCTGTGCTGTGGGTAAGGTGGTTAATTATCTTGTATTTATGTTTTAGTGACAGACAGCAGCCCATGGGAAGCAACACGTTCTGTGGAATAAATAGATTTCCTGGGGATATTTAGAGGACATAAAGTGTGATGTGCGTTGTAAATTTTTGGTTGCTGTGTGCTGTAAATTTTTCCTCAGTTTCTAGACTTGGAGTAGGTGATTTTTTTCCACTACTACCATGTTGAGCAGTGCAGGCTTTTACATATAATTATTTATCTCTTACTATAGGGTGGTGAGCTGTTTGATCCAGAGGCCAAGAAGCAACTTATTTCCCAGTCTCTTACTAGACAATTGCTTTTTTACAGTTACTTTCCTGACTAGCAGGAGGCCGTGATCATTAACTTGCACATGACACTGGGTTTGATAAGTCAGTGGCTTGATGCAATGTGCTTTGAAGCAGAGCACTCTGAAAACTCAGTAATAAAACCCACTGTTGTGTGCAAGGAATTATTTTACAGTTGTAGTATCACAGACATGTTTGGTACATCACATTTTATTGGGAAAATATTGATATCACACAATGAAGCCAAGACACGTGTTCAACACTTTGCTTCTTCCAAGTTCCATCATGGATTTTCTAGGCATTAAAATGACCAGTTTATATATAGTGATCTTCTACAAAGGCTTATAGTGGTCGATACTGTGGAACATTTGATCAGTCTCTGTTAATTACACCTCATGAATTGCTAATCACCTCTTAAGAACCTTAGCACTAAGCAACTCCAGTGTGTTGCCCCAGTTTGTTAACCCCCTGCTGCCTCGTTTTGAACAGGAACACGTGAAGTGGGTCCACACGGAAATGGTGAAGAGGAATTCACAACTGAAGCTCATTTACGTGACCCCTGAGAAGATTGCAAAGAGCAAAATGTTCATGTCCAAGCTGGAGAAGGCTTATCAGGCCGGGTGCTTGGCCCGCATCGCTGTGGATGAGGTGCACTGCTGCAGTCAGTGGGGCCATGACTTCAGGCCGGGTATGCTCCTCAGAAACTCCCTTGGCAGGGCTCTTCAGGCATTAGTGAATAATGAGCTGGGCCTGAAATAAGGCCAGCTGCTTCCTTCATGTGTTAAGTGAATTCTTGATGTGTGGCAAGTACCTGTGTTAGCTCAAGGACTTTAATTCACAAATTGTCCTGAAGCTGAGTTCATGCAGATGATGATTTCAACATAGATTTTGCTGTCAGTATTCTGAAAAAATGCTTTATTCTGTTTACTTTAATTGGAGCTTCATAAAATCAAAGGTTTTGGTTGGCATCTTTAATATGGACAGTAGTTACCTTTAATCTACTGCTACATGAAAGTGTCATGCTGTACACTACTCCCTGGCACTTCTGATGAAAGAGGTAGAGCATTTTGTAAATTCATGAGATGTATTTTAATCATCTCTAAATCAAGTGGAAACAAATGCCCTTCTCTTACAGGAAAATAAAGTGAGCTTCAGTCTTTTTCCTATCTTGCAAACTGTACAATATTGTGATTACTGTTTCTTTGTCTTTGAAAGAAAACCTGATTTGAAGCAAAATTGACTGTAAAGTCATCTTAGTGGTTTTGCTAAAAAGTGGTGCCTGAGCCAAGAGCCAGGCTAGTTCAGCAGGCAGTGTAGATTTTGGATATGGCTGCATTTCTGTTCAAAGGCAGCAAGTGATTACTAGTACTGAGCCTTTATTTTTTTTATTATTACAGTCTAATCTGTGTATCCAAATTCCACATTGCTTGTTTATTATAAAAGCTCTGTTTACTCAAAAGCTGTTTGTAAAAACAGACCTGCAAAATAACCTGAATGTTGGTTAACACAATGCCACACATATTTTTCTGACTTTTGAAGAATTTCTATTTCCCTACATTTTTGCCTTCTGAATTGTGTCTGAAAATTGCAGCCTTTCAGTACCTGGAGGGAATCTAAAAGAAAACTAGGGAGGGACTTTTAACAAGAGCCTGGAGTGACAGGCCAAAGGGGAATGGCTTCAAACTGAGAGTAGGTTTAGATTGGGTATTAGGAAGAGCTGTGAGGGTGGTGAGGCCCTGGCACAGGCTGCCCAGAGAAGCTGTGGCTGCCCCATCCCTGGAGGTGTCCAAGGCCAGGCTGGATGAGGCTCTGAGCAGCCTGGGACAGTGGAAGGTGTCTCTGCCCAAGGCAGGGGGTTGCAACAAGATGGTGTTTGAGGTGTCTTCCAACCCAAATGATTCTGTGATTGCTTCTTTAAAATTCAGTTAGAAGACATCACTTTTGATAAGTGCAACCTGCTTGTTACTTCCTTTGGATGTATAAATTAGTTCTGTGGTAGATTAACAGTAATAACATTTATTGCAGTGTTACCTCATTAAATACTAGCTACATTAATGTCTTTTTTAAGTTTGCAATTGTGGTATGAGAAATCATTTTCTTTCCCCTTTTTGTTTTCTTGCTTAGACTACAAGTCTCTTGGTATCCTGAAAAGACAGTTTCCCAATACTCCCTTGATTGGATTGACAGCAACAGCTACCAACCATGTTTTAAAGGATGCTCAGAACATTTTGCATGTTCAGAAGTGCATTACCTTTACTGCTTCCTTCAACCGACCCAACCTTTACTATGAGGTAGGTCTTGTTACCTGCTTTTTTTTTTTTTTTGGCTGCAGTGCTGTTGTGCTGTCTCCTGCAGGGAGAGAGGAAGGCAGCAGGCTCAGACTGCTTCAACCTGTTGGAAGATATGTCTTATGGTGGTAAAAAGGTTGTGAATTATTCTGTTGTGCTGTATTTTCACTTTGGCCACAGGTTTGTTTATTGTTCTTGGTGGGGAAAACTTGTTTTGGGGTTTATTTTTCAACAGACTTTTGAGTTCTAATCTGACTGTTCCTAAAAAGAATATATTTTTTATTAAATGGTGGGATAGTTGTGTTTATTATACTGAAAAAAGTAAAATAAGGTTGTTTGGCAGACTGTTTGCTCACTTGAACTCTGACATGTGCATAATATATTTTGAGGTTCGGCATAAGCCTTCAAATAACGAAGATTTCATTGAGGACATAGTTAAGACCATTAATGGAAGATACAAAGGACTGTCAGGTAAGAAGTGTCAGAAAAGACACGCATTATATTTCATAACCTTCAGCATTGCAAGGATGTTGGGATGTTTTCAAATGATCTCGAAGCATGTAGAGAAATTCTGCCTTCACCATACACTGATCATCCAGCATTAGAATAAATGAAATTTGGCAAGACCAATACCTTGAATAATTTCTCTCTTCATTCATTAGTGTTTAAATGTCTTTACTGTTTGCTTGTATTTCTGAAGTATTGAACTGAAATGTTGATGTCTATAGAACAATGGTGTCTATAGAACAAAAGTCTAAATTTACATTGGTAATAAGAGGATGTTTTAAGATTGTAGAAGTAAGGCTCAGGAAAGGTCATCTCTATGTTCTTAAATCACGTGTTATTTACTATCTATGTGTCAGGATACTTGTTATCTTTAACGTGGTTTTTCATATTTGATCATAAGAGTCATCCATTACTCAGTGCCCAGAACGGGTGTTACGGGGTAAATCGCAGATAAAAGCAGATCTGTAAAAGTTGGACTTGTGTAATCAATAAATTCTGTAGTGGAAATAAAGAGGAGAGACATCTTGCCAAGGCAGCAGAACCCAGGTTTCCGGAGCAGCAGTCTGTCCCTGTCTCTGCTTGGAGCTCTGTGGCTGTGAGGAGCAGCTCCCTGAGTGCAAACTGTGCTGAGATGATAACAAATCCCATGGCTTTGTATGTAATCCCAGACTTAGCCCAGCCTGACTAATGACAAAATTTCAGATTTAGCTGAAACCTCAGGTGAGATGCCATAGATGTCATAAGGCATAGAACCCCTTTAAAGAAGCTTTGATTGTCCTCCTTGAACATGAGTGGAATGCTTCCATGATTCTATGGATTGGCACATGTATTTCCTCTTTAGCCTTCAGGTCCAAGCTGGTAATTGAAGTTTCCTTCATGAATACCAACAGTATGGACTTAATAGGCACAAAGACTGTATAATGCTTTTTAATTATTTATTTTATAAGCTAATTAAACTTTTGCAATTGTTTTTAAGTATTGGGGAATGTTTGGCCTTTTTAAGGCATTATAATGAGCCTTCTTTCACTTTTGTGCAGGAATTGTTTACTGCTTTTCTCAAAAGGATTCTGAGCAAGTTACTGTGAGTTTGCAGAAACTGGGAATCAAGGCAGGGACTTACCATGCAAACATGGATGCTAAATATAAGACCAAAGTTCATAAAGGATGGGCAACAAACCAAATCCAGGTTAAGTCAATACTTTATATGGACTTATGTCTTATTTAAACAAATTGTGGTTTGGTATATTGATGATTTCCTAATCTTTTTCTTTTTTCCCAGATTGTAGTGGCAACTGTTGCTTTTGGCATGGGAATTGATAAACCTGATGTGAGGTTTGTAATTCATCACTCTATGAGCAAGTCCATGGAAAACTACTACCAAGAGAGTGGACGTGCAGGTATTGTAGGAAGTGGCCTTTGCAAAGTTGCCATTTACATCCATTAAACCAGTAAAATTCTCCTTCAATTTTTCAGGCATTGGTGCATACTCTTGCCTTTGGGACAGTTTTCAAAGGCTATAATGAAACTGCCTCTGTAAAGGCTTTATATTTAAATTGCATTCATGACCAGGCCTCTACTGCAATGTAAAAAAGAATAACTGGGTATCTGGACCTCCACTCAGCATTTTTTTAAATACTTGATCTTCTATCAAATCTGTGCATTACCAGAGTAACGTGGCATAGATTTGATATACAATTATAAATATTTTTATTTTGTATAGTGTCTGGGATGTGTGACTTGCTCAGATTGTCTCTAGATGATGTTTAACCACTGTATGAATTTCAGAAATACAGGTGGGATGGGGAGTCTGGAGCAGAGAATTTTAAGAATTGATCAGTGTTTAGCAGCACTAAATACCTGTTGTGGTCAAACTCCACCCCCAAAAACGTTTTGCAGTGTTTTGGGTTTTTTTGATCTTGTTCATCTCATTACTTTTTTAAAGGCAAATTTGAGTCTGTGTGGAGAAAAGCTTGTCAAGAAACTTGAGGGGCAATTGGTTGAGATTGTAATTGTCTGTTCATTTTAATGCATTGCAGGTAGAGATGACCAAAAAGCTGACTGCATTTTGTATTATGGGTTTGGAGATATATTCAGAATCAGCACAATGGTGGTGATGGAAAATGTTGGCCAAGAGAAGCTGTATGATATGGTATCTTATTGCCAAAATATGAACAAGTAAGTTACTGTGGTGGCTTGGTTGCTTAGTTTTTAAATGGGCTAATTTTGTTGGGGCTTATAGGGGGCATTTGAAAAGAAAAAAAAAAAAACAAACCTGAAGCGAAACCAAAATGAATCCATCACCAAACAAAACCACCCACAAAAACAGGAACAAGTTTGCCAGCTTCAGGATACAGTTCTGGAAGTGGTTATGTTGAGGTGAAATATCTGTCAACAAACACTGTTTGGATTTCAAGTCCCAGTCAGAGGAAATACTGGAGTTCTGTGGTTTTGACTCTAAGCTACTGTGTTTAATGGCCACACAGGAATCCATGTGTGTTCACTGCCTCACCTGCTTCACTGAGATACTTAGAACACTTCCTGGAAAACATGTATCTGTCTTGTGGACAGCTGGTGCATTCAGTAAAGCCATTTTTTAACCTCAGTATAACAATGAGTTCATATTCTTACCATTTTTCATTCTCTTGAAAATGCAGATTATACTCCTCTGCTTCAACCAAATTGTTCCTAGACCGTGTTTAATCATTATCTGTATTGGCATAGCTGATAGGGAATACTGGTGTTGCAGTATTTGATTTTTCCTCTGATAATTCTTCTCTGTTGTTTTGAGATCTGAGCTGTCCCTAGGGCCCTTTTTTGTCATTTTCATGATGTATAATGCAGGTGTTGTATATTCATCTGGGTTCTATGGCCCCCCTCTGCTCTCTGCTCTTCAGGTGTCGCCGGGTGCTCATAGCCCACCACTTTGATGAAGTGTGGGATTCTGCAAACTGCAACAGAATGTGTGATAACTGCTGTAGAGAGAATGGTAGGTAAAGGACAGAGAACGTGGGAAAAGCTGATTTAAAGAAATGCCTGGTGTAGAAAAACTGTAAGCAAATTTTGTGACCTGTGCTTGTAGTACTGAGTGTTTTCAAGGAGCAGATTTTGTTATGAATGTCAGTTTCTGGTGGCCTACTGTTTGCCAAGTTCAGAGTATTTAGCAGGATAATTCCTGGCTTGGATTTTTGCCTGAGGTTGGACACTTCATTATTTTTCAGGCTCAGCTGTTCACCTGTTCCCAAAAGGGAAGATGGGGCAAGGGGGAGATTGGCTTACCTGTTTTAAAAGGATTCTGGTATGTGTCAGGTTTTGTTTCATGATTTATTAGAGTGTGAAAGCTTTATTGAGGAGGAGCCCCTGCATGCCAGACTGGTCACACTTAGGCTCTGAGAACTTTGCACATTCTCCTACATCTTGTCTGGAAAAATCCCTGAGGATTTCAGTGCTGCATGCTCACGAGATGTTCCTGTGTCAGAACTGCATGTGGCAGGTGTGCAGAACAACTGAGCACTCTTAATTCAAGGTTTTGCTGTGATTTTTGGTGCCCACCAAAAAGCTGAAAGACTCAGAAGATGAACAGGGCATCTGTTGTTGTGCATAAAAAGTGAGTGCTGTGACTTAAACATGGGAAACCCCATGGAAAGCAAGAAGCTCTGAAAGGAGAGCTGGAAGTTGGTCTTGGGCATCTCTAAAGGATGCACAAAATCACCTGAAATCTCATTGAGGACCACCTAGGTGAATTACTGTGATGGGAAAAATACCATCTCTTCATATCACATATCTGTTGAAAGAAGTATTTGGATAATACAGTGATCAGCACTTGAAAAAACTGAGGAACAATTCTGTATTCAAAGTTGTTCTCATAACTGGACTTTATTTCCCTCTGTGTTTTTGGGGTGTAAAGTAGACAAACCAAAATTCAGCTTTTTTTCATTATACAGTTTTATTATATCACAAAAGTCTTTTGCAAAATCTTGCAAGTAACAATGTCTTGTTATCTCCTAATTAGAAATGGGGCTTAGCTGAAATGTACACTGGGATCAGAGGTTGGGAAGAGCAGGGAGCTGGCTTGTCCCCGAGGCTTGCAGGAGCTGTGTGATGAAATAAAGTTGAAATAGATCCTGTTTACTGCTTCTTCACCTCCAGGGCCTTTTGGTACTTAAGCAAGCTCTAAGGAAACTTAGCAGTAGTACTTGTTTTTCAGTACTTAATCTTCAGTATCAGAGGAGTCAGTTGGGGTAATTCTGTGCCATGAACTGATCCTGGAGGAGAAGGATGATCATTATGTACTACATTGATGTGTTGGTGCTCAGAATTGTTATGGATGATGAAGCTAATTATTCTGATGTAATTATTGCTTTTTATGGCTGTCTCATTTTGTCCATAACTGTCTTGAGAGAAGAAGTGTCTCACTTACAGGCTTCACCTCCTCTGTGATCTCTAATTTTTTTCATAATAAACACTATGGGTGAGGAAAAGGAATCCAGTTGTAGAGTAACATGCTAGCTACCTTGCAAATTTTATGCTTTGAAATAATTTCTGGTTTGTAACATCAAAGACAAGTACAAATGTTTGTCAGATGGGTGTTTCAATAATGAAGGAGAAAAATGTGTAAGTCTAAATATATCATGATTTGACAGAAGGAAAGTTACTGCTTTATTTGTTAAGTTAGGTTAAAAGCAAAACAAAGCCTTGCTATTATACAGCACTAAGATATGTATTTATAGCTACATATAACTACATATATGTAAGTACAAAGAGCTTTCTATTTTAAGTGTTCTTCACTTTGACTTGCAGCATGTGAGAAGATGGATGTAACAGGATACTGCAGGGATCTAATAAAGATCCTTGAGCAAGCTGACAGCATGAGTGAGAAACTCACCCCCCTGAAATTAATCGATGCCTGGTCTGGGAAGGGTGTATCCAAATTCAGGGTGCCTGAAGTTACTCCACCCAAGCACCCTCGAGAGGAGCTGGAGAGAATTATTGTCCATTTACTGCTGCAGCAGTATCTGAAGTATGTCAGATTTTGTTTTCTTTGTTCTGGTTTTTTAACATTTAGTAGTCATTTTTCTTTGCTGTCTTGTTACTTCTATATAACATTAATGGATACATTCTGTAGTTTTGTTTTTATTTCAGATGCATTTAATGTATTCTTAAAAACCCTTCAGATATTGCTATATTTCCCTTTCAAAAGTTGGAGGAACATTTGAAATGCTGCATCTTGTGCAATTTAAAAAAGCTGAGGTCTTCTGTATTCAGGTAGAATGTTTAAATCTGCAGCAGCATTCGTTTTGGAGAAGTCTGCAATTCATACAGATCTCATTCACATTCCATGGATAAGGAAAGCAAATGGGGTTGCCCACATGATGTCAAAGTCAGGAAAGACTGGCTAATGTGGAAAGTGATACTCAGAAAATATAAGAAAGAAAAGTGAAACTAACAGTGCTGCCTCTGTAAGCTGCATGCTATGTGTTTTGTCTTCTCATATAATTTTATAAGTGCAAGAAAATCCAGAAATATCAAATCCTTTTATTTTGTCTTAATTTTTATTTGCATCTCTCTGTACAGCATTTTTTAATTATTAAGAAGGTGAGCAGTTGACTTATTCCATCTTTCTGCCTCCTTTTCCTCCATGTGTTTCAAGAGATTGACAAGTGTGTGAGTGTTCTTGTGCATGTACAGATCCACAAACTGAATGATGTTAAAAGTGTTGGTCAGAGTAGCACTAAGTCACCTGTCTACTTGAACAGATAAAGCAGAATGAAGCTCCTATTTGGAACATCCATCAGAAGGGTTAATGTGTCCATTTCCTCATGGAGATTGAAGCAGGCTGCCCAGGGAAGTGGTGGAGTCACCATTCCTGGGAGATACCGCTTGAGGACGTGGTTTAATGATGGTGCTGGGTTGATGGTTGGACTTGACAATCTTGGAGGTCTTTTCTAACCTTAATGACTTTATGATTTTGTCCCCCTGCATACTCTGGCCTCCATCTCCAACCTTCCCTTGTAACAGTGATTTATTTAATTCCTGCAGGGAGGATTTCAGCTTCACAGCCTTTGCTACAATATCCTACCTGAAGGTGGGACCGAAAGCCCGGCTGCTGAAAAACGAGGGACACGTCATCACCATAGAAGGGATAACAAGCAGGAAAAGTGTTTTCAAGGTATTTAGATCTGTTCTGATTTGCCAGACAGGTATCTTCTCCATTAGAGCTTAATTTAATGATTTGGTATCTGCTCAAAACATGTTTTGTAGTAATGCAGGCAACCTCATAATTATCTTCTCTCTTGTGTGAGAACACGGAAAAAGAAGGAAAAGAATGTAAGAATTTTAATTGAACTCTTCATACCTTACAGGTCAAACCATCTCAATCTTCAGATTCAAAAGGAAGCAGAGAAAATGCTCAGACTGGATCAAAGACTGTCCAGGATTCAGTGGGGAAGAAATCACAGACACATAAACGGCCCAGCTGCAGTCCTAACTTAAAAGCAAAGAAGCCTAAGCTTCAGGCAGGTGGAAATGACCAACCAGTAGTCATTGACTGAGTGTCACACACTGCATTTAGGATTTAGTCATGGTTGCTGCTCCATGGAAAATGCCGTGTGTAAGTTCAGTTTGTGCTTTAGAAATCTTTTTATTTTTATTTAATAAACACTGAACAGGGACCAAGTGTCCTAAAAAACTGTCAAATCTAGAAGGCTAGTAGTAAAGGAAAAAGTGTTTCCTATCAGAATAATTGGTGCATATCTTAGGATACAGCAAGGATTACAAAACCTATATAATGACCATGTTGCCTTTTTTAAACTCTTTTGGAAGTGTATATAGTAACATCATGGCAGGTTCATGCAGTCTGGAAAGGACTGCCAGAGATCCAGAGGTTTCCAGACTTCTTCCTGTGGGAGTCTCCACCCACTCCTCCTGTGAGAGTCATGTTGAGGTTTCCCTCCTTTGCAACAAAGGACCTGGTGGTCCTTAGGTCTACATGAAGACCCTGTCCCTTCCTGTTCCTTCTGCCTGCTGTGCAGGTGACTCTCCACTGCAGCCAGGGCACTGCTTCCCCAGGGCAGCTGCTGTCACCAGCCCCAGGGAGTGACATCAGACAGCTGGAGACTGGGCTGCTCCAGCATCCTTCCTCTGGAGCCCTGGCTGGTCAAAGCTGTTGCTCTGACAGGGCTGGTTGTTCCAGCCCACGTGGGCATTGGCATCTCTGCAGTTCTGAGTAGGGACATGTCTCCCTACACCCACTGTGGCATGTTTGAGTGAAATACTGTTTGTATTTATGAGTGAAATATTATGTGTATTTATTCCTTTGAAATGTGTGTGTTGCTCTTAAAATTGGACTTCCATAGGTTGTTATTCAAACAGAAATTTATGACTTCTGTGTTTTGCAGAAGTACTTAAGTTTACAAACAAGACAACCTGCCAGCCTAGGAAAAACTCAACAGCTCCTGCTGCCTGCAGGCATTCTCAGGCACGTATGCTGAGTGCTAGATTCAATTTTATTTTCTTACTTTTAACATCTTAGCAACTAAATATCAAAAAGGCACGTTCCGTTTCTTTAATAAACGCATGTTCTAGGTGGTTGCATTTTGGTTCTCCTCCCTTACATGTATAACAAATACAAAACTAGTATCATTAAGAACATGCTCTTCATCTTTATTTTTCTGGTAAAATTGTGACAGTGACTAAAGCCTATAATCTTTCATCCATCCTTTAGCTGAGACCTTTGCCAAAAATTGAAGATTTAGTTAAAAACAATCATTCTCCTAAAAAAAGAAGAGGCGATTTTTCTAGGACAAGTGTCAATATGTGCTGCCAGCTTTGCATTGAGTAGAGTACAATAAATTGTTCCCAATTTGACCCAAAATAAATAGCAACTCCCAGGCAGCAACTGTAGAACAAAATCAAAAGTCAGGATGAAACAATTGCTGTCCAGGGTTAGCATCATGCAGTACAGTGCAGCTCTACCCAACACCTGGACAGCTGAAGAGACAAGCAGTTAAAAAGCTGCTCTCAGCTGACATCTCAGCCTGGCTTTCCTTGTGCAAAGCTGGTGTTCTGTACTTAACTGAGAAGAAAATAGATTTATTTCAGAAGTAAACTTATGGGGGGAAAAAAAGAAAAGAAGTAAGGCCGTATATTTGTAACCCACGTTCCAGGTAGCAAGAGCTCCGAGCACCCTGGGCCCTAGAACTGTTCTCTGTTCATCTGAGCCAGCTCGACAGAGATTGCACCATTAGCTGGTACCTGTGGCAGTAACCAGTCAGGATTTTGGCAAGATCAACCCAAAATCTTAATAGAGAATTGCGTTTATCCCTCATTTCTGGTAATCCTGAGAAAATCCTGAGTTTTTTAAGATGTACTACTTGGTATCAAAGCTTCATACCAAATGGGGTATTGTTCAATCAAAATAATCTTCTATATCAATATCTGGATTCAGGAGATCTTCACCATAGGCTGAAAGATCCATTTGATTTAAAATTAAGTTTTCAAATGTTTCTTCCAAGTCCGTTTCACCAATCAGCACAGCTCCCATCATCCGGCCATTCTGCAGCACCACTTTGACATACTCGTGTCCCTTGGTACATCTCAGCATCAGCTCATGGTCTGAGCCTAAGCCCTGAGCATTGTACTTCCCCAAAACCACCACCTAGCAGAAGGAAAAGGAAAGGAAAAAGTTAGAATTAATTACTATATAAAGAAATCTGTTTTCTCAATGTGAAAGCATCTCCTCAGTGTCAGCAAGTGAATATAAACAAGTAGTATGTGTTACTCAATGGTTTATAACTATCAGACTGTACTGACCTTGTAATTGAAAAATTTTGTAATGTGAGCAAATAGTTCAAAGCTGAAATCCATATCAATAGATTCCCCCAAAGCATCTGCTGCCATGCACTTTGCTGCATACCATCCCATCTGCCGAGCCTGGGTCCACAGCCTCATCTGAAAGAGAAAATTGGGAAGATTTAAGTCACAAGACTGTCACTGTGCCATGACCACACTCACTGCTCTCCTCAGTGCACTTTGTGTTTTTAATACTCAGAAAGGCTGGCCAGTTCTGCTTCCAGCCACTTCCACAAAACTCAGTCATCAACCACCCAGGCTTATCCACTTGCTTAAACTTTCACACTTTTCACTGTGCACTTGTCTTGGGTTGCAATGCAAGATGTCACCAAAAGCATGTATTCTATTGCCGCCTGTTGAAACTGGTTGGGGAGGTGTTTTCTTTATCTCTTCCACGACCCATCCTCTGTCCAGCGGGACATCTGCTGTTAATGGGCCATTCAGGCTCACTGCATGACTGATAAAATGACATCATCCCATGGGAGATGCTCCAACCAGGGGGAGGAGCCAAGCATTCCTATCTGGATAAAACCTAAGATTCAGAACACCACGATAACCTTTTTCCCACTGGATTCCCAGAGGAAGACAGAACCCATCTCACCCCCACTGCAGAGGAAAACTACACCCTTCTACAGGATCATCTCTGCTCCAGCAGAACCCCATGTGTCAGTTCAGGAGGACTTAACTGGACTGCTCTCAACACCCTGACCAACAGGATGTCAGATTGTATTCTGACTCTGTCAGTGTTTTCTTTTTTGTTTGTTTGCCTTTTTGTACTACTGCGTTTTTATTTTGAATATTCCTAGTAAAGAACTTTTATTCCTATTCCCATATCTTTGCCTGAAAGCCCCTTAATTTCAAAATTAAAATAATTCAGTGGGAGGGGGTTTACACTCTCCATTCCAAAGGAGGCTCCAGATTTCCCTGGCTGACAGCTGTCTTTCCAAACCAAGACAGCCCTGGTGTGTAATTCCCTGTGGATCATGGATGTACCTGGTGCCACACGGGGCTCGGCTCCCACGCTGCAGTGCAGATATCTCCAGCTGCATACACATCTGGCAGTGAGGTGTGCATGTGTTTGTCTACCCTCAGTCCTCCATCTTCACCCACAGCAAACTGAAGGGTTTGCACACAGCAGCAGTGAAACAAGTCATCAAGTCATGCAGCTTCCTCCACCTTAAGCAATTGGCTGTTCTTTTATTATTTACCATGAGACTATCCTGAATGGCAAGGCCTCCATGGAAGGTTCAAATCATTACTGTTATTATTATTATTATTTCTAGAGCACAGCACAGGTTTTTAAAGGACAATGACTAATATCTAGGCAGGGAAGGCATAAGGCTTGCCAAATTCCAAATCACACTGTGTGTTACAGGGACACCCAGTCTTAAGAGATCACATTGTATTTTTGCCAAGGCAAGAAAATACCATTGCAAAAACTTAATTCCTGATCTAAGTTTATAGCACAAGCCTGGAAATATCTCATGGCTCAACATCGGATCTATGGTTTCAGCATTTTCTTCTTTAACCAGAGCACAGCCTTTTATTTCCTTATCAGCTAGCACCACTTAACCCAAAATACCCCAACATCCTGGTTTTGTCTGGGAATACTTTTAGTAGTAGCTTGTATAGGGGTATTTGTTGGATTTGTGATGAAAACAGTGTTAATAACCCAGGGATGTTTTAGTTGTTGCTGAGCAGGCACTGAACACAGAAACAAACTGATTTCAAGGTCTGGAAATTCACGTGGCAGTTATGAACTCGGGAATCACCATGCACATTTGGTGCTGACTCAGGGTAACTTCCCTCAAGGAACATGAGCACCTTGACAGATCAGTATCCCAGATGAAAAGTATTGGAAATAGTTGCTTCCTTTCCAGGAGCAAATGTCAAGATTAATAAGGTAAGAATATGGTACAGAACTAACACAGAAATTATTCTATATTTTTGCCACATTAGCCAATTATACAGATGCTTTTCTCTCTTTGCATAGACTTAACACTGCATATATACTGTATATATACACCTATGGAACAACATAATAAGCCAAGATCAGAAATCAAATACACTTGTATCATGTCGGATATCTCAGTATCAACATAACCTGCCTTATTTTGAGATGGTGCATAATATTTAAATCTTTAGCAATCCATGTTTCATGTCAAAATAGAAGCATAAATCAGCTGAAAAAGTTTCTTTCACCTTACTTGAAAAGCTCCAAAAGAAATCAGTATACTTACGTTATTGCCATCAAGAAATGGTTCAACATTTGGCACAACTCCAGTTGCACTGACAATGAAATTGCATCCATAAATTTTTCCATTAGTTAATTCCACATATACAGGCCACAGCACTGAAAAAGGGGAAAATTTTGCCCCGAGAATATAACCAACAGAAGTTATTTTATTAATTATGTCTTATGATAAGATATGAAAGAAAAAAAACCCACAAAACCTTTGAGGTAACTGAATAGGTAAAGAAAGATTAAAATTAAAAATAAAAAGGAAAAAATTATCAGAGATTACCTCTAACTTTTCTTACCATCACTCAGAACTAGAGAAAACCATTATTTTGGATCTCAGCTCCAACTCCTATTAATAACTTTCTTCAGAATTTTCCTAAATTAAAGCCCTCATTTGTAGGGGGGTAAATACTGTGTCCTGTGGGATGTTCTCTCAAGTATGCAATTGCCAAATACTCTTTTATGTAGAAATTTAAAAATGCACAAAAGTGCCTCAAAAGCAAAAAGAACGGCACAGATTTGACTTACACTGAAAGTAACTGATTAGTAACTAAAATAGAACTTTAAAATACTCATTTTAATTAGGTGGAAATTATAGGCATAATTACTCATTAAAAAAAAAAGGAATATTTTCCTCTACTTTGAAGGTTTACTTCAGTTTTGATACAAAATGTTGGTGGTCTCTTTTCTCCTGTTTTAACTTCATTTTTAAAATATTACTTTAATGCATTTTGCTAAGGATGGCATATTCTGCATAGAGGATTTTGGTTACTTAGTGGAAAAAAGCATCTGACCCATCAGATTTTGTAATTTACTTGTAGCCCATAAATTTGATTACTGTAAACTGCTAGACTTAAATTTATAGAGATAAAAGATTTATTTTTCAAATCTGTATTTGCTTTAAAACAGCAAACAAGATAAAACATACTCCAGCACAGATTCAATGCTGTGTCTTATCAGCACAGGCACTCACCCTCATCTGCTTCTACATTTTTCTCTCCTTTAGGAAAAGTCAAGGAAGTCCGCTGCAGTTGGATGAATTCTTGCTGTAAGTATATTTGCTTTACTTCACACAGTATTTCAATATGTACTTTATGAGAAAACTAAAGAAAAAATTGACAAAATTATAAACATAATGATTAGCAATCACAAGATTGGTAATAGCAAGGATATCTTCACCAAAATTGATATTACTCAACTGGAAAACCCCCCACATATATCCCAGCCCACTAACTGGATTCCCACACTTTCCTCTTTTTGGCACAGATCTAGCCATAGCCAATGGCAATTTACCTGCTTTTTCACCAGGTATCTGATGTTCCTTGAAAGTTCATAACAATTAGATTTTTCTGCCATGCCAGAAAACATATTCAGGTTCCCCTAAGCTTACAAGAAGAGAGTTCAAACCTTGTCAGAACAGAATAAAGTAAACTCTTCTGTCTTTTAGGATTGCAAATCCTCTGTTTCTCTGTCATGAATTAAATTTTGTTAACAGTAATAAGTTTATGTTCTAATCACTGTAAAAAGAAAAAATATTCTGTGCCATCAAACTACATTTCAAGCATATTCTGAGCTCAAGCCAGAAGTTGGAAAGTTACCTGTTTCTCTGTGTTGTTTTGTGAATTTGGGCTTTGTTTTATTCTCCACTACACAAATACAGTTCCACAGCCTTCAACAGCCAAACCACCACTGATTAAGCTGCTAAATATCCTAAACATTCTTTAGCTGGTCTATGACTGATCACCCTTGACAGGTCATTATTTAAATGCAAAACAGAAACAAACACCTAACAGCTAAGCAATTCATAAATGAAAAAAAGATTTAAATGTGAGGATTTTTGCTTTATTGCAAACATAGAGCTCTTCACAGTGCTCATGCCCACAACGCTCAAATAAATACCTCCTTAGTCCCTTTAAGGTGTAAGCCCTCGTGCCAGTCAGGGCCTAAGGCACTGCCCAGCTTGTCAGATGCTCCTCTAGGTCTTCCTTTTTCCTCACTTCCTGAAGGAAAGAGATGGAGTATATCAGCTTTAGTGTGCATACTTCCTTGTCCTCAGGACTCATAACAAGGATTCTCAATTAATTGAAAAATACCATCTGGCTGCCAGAGGGGAAGAGGAAAGTGTAATATCCTTATTCTTCCTGCTGGATGTCTAGAACCAAGAATCTAGAATCTTTTTGTTATGATTTTGTCACACATGTTTGTGTGATGTCTGTTCATGCAGACCTAGTTAATTGTTGTTTCTGAGGCTGCAGTTTCATCCACCTGTAATAATGTTCTGTGCTCCCCCAATATCTTACTACATGACAGCTCCTTCCTATATAATGGTGAGATAGTTCACATCAAACATTGCAGAAAATGGAACAAGTTCTTCAGCAGAAGGAATACAGGGAATTAATATAAATTTGGCACAAAGGTAAGCCCTTTTTTACAGTTTGCAAGAAACTGTATTACATTCTGTCTACATAAATTCGGGATGGGTTTCTATGTTGCTTTTTTACTCTCAGTTTTTGAAGAAGGAATTGTCATTAATGATAACAGTAAGCCTTATTCCAGGCTCCTAAATTGACCGATTTTAAGACTCTCTTTAATATGAAACGCTGCTGCTGCAGTGTCAGGAAACTAAACCCCATACCTTCCAGTGTGTACTTGGTTCTTTTACACTCGATTGGAGTCTCTCTGCTTTCAGCAGTGAGCTTTGGAAGGAGAAATTCAGCTGCTCCTGCATCAAAGAAAGTGTTCCCAATGGCTTTGTCTTTGATAGCCCAGATTACTTCACAGCCTTGAATTTCATACCTGTGGACATTTAAACAAGAGATAAAGTACCAGACTGCCTGAAAAGGATCTGACTGTTAGCAACACAAGCAGAAGTGTGTCAAGTTTCCTTCCAGAAGCCAGAACTAGGGGATCCAAGACTTTCCAACCTATCAAATCCACTTCTAAATATTTACATAAGGAACCCATTAAAAAATCTCTCTTCAAGCTGACAAGTCATACTTTCTCACCAACACAACCTTGACTGAACTGGGGTAGGGGCTTGGGGGCAGATCAGATTTATAATACTAATGATTAGTATTTCCTGCTCCCCATAATGGAAAAGAAGTTTCTGCCAGACGCTCACTGTTAACAGCAAGCATTTGGATCTTGTTTGCACCATGTGGAACATGAACTGTATATTCTCAATATCTGTGTGTCAAAAGCTTCTTTCCTAATAATGTGTCAGTAAAAACCACTATGTTGCAAAAAAACCCCTCTAATCAGTTTTGCTACTACATGCTGTAAGAGATACCATTTTATAAGTCAACCTTCTCCCAAACTCATGTACACTAGATTTAGCATTGCATTGTTAAAGATTTTATTTGATTATGTATTTTTTATTCACTTACACTAATTCAAGGGCAATCCCACCATTTCCTACTACCACTATTCTCTCAGCTTGAGCCAAATTCTTCTGAAAAGCCTGCATTAAGAAAGGAAAAATGTCAATTAGAACTTAAAGCATGTTCCCTCACACTGATCAGCTATATACTTTCCAGTATTTTCTTACTCTTAGTTCTGATTTTGGCAGACTACTGATACACATATAGCTAGGCTGAGACCTGTAACAGAAGCTGTTGTTGTAACAAACAAGAATTTCAGTTTCATTTGAGATTATTTGAAAATGTAACTCCTTTTTTATCCTCAAGGTACAGCTTCACTTGATGAATGGCAGTTCCATGTTATGGAGAAGCAGTGCTCACCCTGCTTCCTCTAATTCAGAAGACCTGTAGCAGTGAAACTTCACCTTTGCCTTCCAAGCTTAATTTTTAGTCCACTAAGTCACTTCTCAGGTGAAAACTTTCCCACATCTTTGACTGTATCTAACTCTTTTCTGTACAAAGAGAAGAAGCTACAGTAGAACTAAAAGACAATAAAAAGTAAATCCTTCAGTAGCTTTCCACTGTAAGAAGCAGCCCTTTGTACCAGGTACCACACACACCTTCCCAGGGAAATTTCTACTGGTGCCTACTTCCTGTTTATATTTTACAGTTGGATTCTGCCTAGAGGGTGAAAAAATATTGTTTATTCCATATTATCATGTTAGAAATAATGTGCATGAGCTATCTATAAATTTAACAAATATATTGGCTAATTCATTTAGTGGCATTAGAAGGCTGTTTTTCTGCTAGTGAATTGTCCCTATTTAAGAATATATAATAACAGACATTATTTTCTGTTTCTCCATTTCACTCCACAATAATTCTGGTATTTTGCACCAGATGTAGGACTATATTACACATTTTTAAGTCAAAAACAGATTTACCTGTGCACTGTCAGTATCCCGGATTCCTAATACATACGGGTTCCCTTCAACAATTAATTTTGGTTTGGCTCCAGCACACAGGCAAAGCTTTTCATATATATATTCTTTCCCATCTTCAGTGTATATTTTCTGTTAACAATGAAGAGAAAAATCAATCCATCTAGGAGAATTATCTAAATCAAGACATTTAAGAAAATATCAGCTTTCTCTTTCCTTAATGTCATAGTAATTTGCAGATATTAAAAGTTGTAAGGGACTTCCTAAGGAGCAAGTCTTCATACTCTCACTGACTGTGTGTCATTTATTCCCATCACACTCACCACAAATATGTGACCAATAAAATGGGAAGTGTACACAGTGCACTTGAAGCAAGATCAAGTTTACCACTTGGTGGCACTTTGTACTCACTGGCTGTGCCAAAAGAGTTCTGTGTTTCCTACATGACAAATGTCCCTCGGGCCCCAGGAACAGAACTATGCACTACTACACACTAGCAGTTGAGAATCTCATTCAAAACATTTCAACAGCAGTAGCTTTGAGTTAACCAGGCACAGCATAGGACACAGTTTAGAGAGACTGCAAATCTGTTCTTTGCTGAAGAAAAAGTGGAGGCACTAAACAAACTATGTTGTTCTAAGAAAGAAGATCTTAAATTTTAATATTTTATGACATTATTTGTTGTTCTGCAAACTAGAAGCTGCATTAAAGTGGTTTTGGGCAAAAGATCCTCCAAATCCACATACATTAATTAATTGTGAACATCAAGACCTATGTTAAAACACTATCCTAGTAATGATATAAGAAAATGATTGCATTCAGAATGTTAGCAGAATCTACTTGAAATTACATCTCCAAAACTTAAAAGTGAGCAAAATCAGTTTTGGATGTGAATGTAAGTTTCTCATACATGCTGAAGTGAAAAATAATATGTTGACACAGAACTAACAAGGGTGTGTACATGCTGTTCATTGCTCATATTTGCAATGCATTTCCTGCTAAACAGAAGGAAGAAAATGTGGAGAAGTTGGTTCTTTCAAGATTTATTTTGTCCTCTGTATATATTTACACTTGAAAAACAGTGTTAAGCAGTAAGTGAAATTAGAATTAGAAAGTATTTTCTTGTAAATTTGGTAACTTATCAATTCAATAGCCAAAATATTCTTGAACAAAATTTCTCACCCAAAACATTCAGCTACTTCTTAAATTACTTTTTATATACATAACTTGAAAAACCAAATAAAAAAGAAAACCTTAGCTTACATGTTCATCACTTTTTAACTGTTTTACTCCAGACTGTATAACTCTAATATTGGGATATCGTTTTTCTAATAGGGAACTTGGTTGCTCTTCCACATCAAATTCCTCAAGTGTTTTGGAGACCTGTGGGAAAAAAAGAGATATTTAAAAATATGGATCATTTATCCATCTCTTTTTCTAAAGCTTTTGACAGAAGGTGCTGTGTTCATTTCCAGTTAAAAAGTCACAACATAAAGCCCATATTGTCTGAAAATGTGTTATCATGGAACTGCTAAACGTTCCTTTTTCAATACAGAATCTTTTCATGCCTGTTCCTGGTTAAGGAGTCAAAGGACTACATTTTAATCCTAAAGATAGAGATTAAGCAAAAGTGGAAAACCCTGAAAGTTGCTCTAACTGCCACAATGTTTTATTCCATAAAGAAGTCTGTTATCAGAGTTATTAACACTGTCTTTTAATTTATGTGACATAGTGTTAAAATCCTGTTTTTCTCTTTTTTGTAACTTTGATAAAATAACTCATCCAGAGCCACTATCTGGTATTTTAGAGACCTCGGGGAAAATAAACAACATCAAACAGAAAACAAACAAACAAAATAAAAACCTCAGAGGCAAACCAGAACTTGAAAAACATTCAAGTAAGTGATGACAATTTTCTGTTTTTTTCCACAGGAGAGTGTCTGCATGGAAACATCCAGGCCTGCTACTTTATTGAATATTCTGAGTTTGGAACACAGCTAGGAACCAGAAGCCATGCAATTCAGAGAGGAATTAAGATGCTCATGTCTAAAACTTAGACGCTGCTGCCTTCAAACAGTGCTTAGTTATTCCTTTATTCTTCAGATAGGTAAATTCCCACTAATGTGAATTACAGACTTTTACATCTCTGCACTGTGCAAGTGTCTTTACTGGACACTCATGGCACTGCTGTCAGCACTTTTAGAAAGCATTCTTTAGTTGGGTGTTACTCCAACAATCTCACAGGGGGCTCTCAGGCTCAGCTTAATGACCCTACTAGCCCCAGATCTGAATTCATGCATGCATTTGATTTTCTTTTTTCAAACCAGAAGGAAAGATGTCACTGAATCAGCAGCTGCTGGAGTAGATAAAGCTCAATGCAATTTCCCAGAAGGCTATCCCTTCTTTTGCTACCTGTCAGAAGGCTGTTTCTGCCCCAAACTCAAACATCAGCAAGACTACAACACCATTTCAGTGCTTAAAAAGAGGTCACTCACTAATAAAGCAGTGAAATAAAGCTTCAGTAACTCTGAACACATTTCAACCGTGTAAGTACCTGGTTTAACCTTTGCTTGAATGGTGGGAATATATTCACCAATCATTATAAAAAAGCTTGTCAGTCTTACTCACACCACTATAAAATAGCTCATCAATGCTTCTAACACCACTGCAATCACACTAATAGGAAAACAAGCTCAAAGTCATGAGCATTTTCACCACTGGGTTCTAAATTATCTGCACATACAAACTTTGAACACATCTTACTGTAAGAAAAACTAGGTCTCTCTTACCTGCTTGAAATTAGTTACAGCTTTTATAACTGGGGAAGCTGTCATTAAAAAAATGTCTTCTGATGGGAATTCTGCAGCCAGCTTGTAAACAGAAAGAAGAAACAGAAACCATGATGAGAGTCATCATCAGACTTTAACACAATAAAACTACTGGTGAAAAGCAGTATGTCTTAATACATTACTTCAATTTTATAGAATCTTACTGAATAAACACTACTTCAGGATAACAGAAGGATAAGGACTGAAGAGAATTTGGAGATACATTTATTTCAATCACACATAAATACACCTTCAAGAACTGCAGCCATAGTGTAAAGGACTATGGTCACAATATTCCAAAGGCCACCTGATGGATCAGACTGTGATCATGTGATTTCTGGAGACACCCAGTTCGTGGATAGATATTTTTTTTTTACTGCACAGCAGTGACTAATTGCTTACAGGTTTCATTTTCCCAGAGGAAATGCTGATTTGTCCTGCATATTTTATACCCTGTTTAGTAAACTGATCATCTTCAGGGTGCTATTAAGCAATGTAAGACTTATAAAGCCCCAAGCCAAAGGGAAAAACTCCCATTTTAAATGTGCATTGCTCAGCAAAGTGACAGGTAGACCAAGACAAGTGGTGTTGTTGAGGGGAAGGGATGCCAACCAGAAGGACCCTGACATCACCAGAGAACACATGGCATCCAAAACAGAGTCTGTATGCTGCTCTGCAGCTCTAACAGATAAAATATTCCTCATCAGAATAATGCACACATAATTTCATTCTACAGGTACAAAATTACTTCCAGTTTCCTTTACTTTAAAACCATCAAAAACCTTGAGACCAAGAAACAGATTAATTTATTTATAGAGCTTGGGCTAACAGAGAGCTGGATGAGGTATACAGCTCTAAAACATGGAGCCTATAAAAATTCAGCAGTATTAATAACAAAGAGGACATCACAGCAGCCTTCAGCTCGGCTGCAGCTCAGTCCTTTATGGAATAATTCCTGCAGGGATCCTGAAGTCCCTGATCTCTGGACCAGGGCACAGAGTGCCAGCTTTCTGCAGTTACCAAGTTGTAACTCTATTTTTACGAAGCGTTTCATAAACTGCTTCAAAATAATCTTACCAAGTTTGAACCTCTTGAGACGTATTTCTACACAGATAAACATCGTTATATTACAACA
>JANPWX010000593.1:2433366-2464510 GCA_024734555.1 Trochalopteron elliotii | reverse complement strand
TTGAGGAACAGCTAAAGGATCCAACAGGTGCTT
This sequence comes from Trochalopteron elliotii, assembly GCA_024734555.1. Lineage (NCBI taxonomy): Eukaryota > Metazoa > Chordata > Aves > Passeriformes > Leiothrichidae > Trochalopteron > Trochalopteron elliotii. The sequence goes on along the minus strand of JANPWX010000593.1, from coordinate 2,464,477 downwards.
TTGTCCTGGCACCGGGCCAATTATGGCAAGGAGAGCATAGAAGTTTCTGGTTCATCTTCCTTATGAATTCAGGGGTGAGACCTAAACTCTTTTCCTAATATGGGAACACCTTCTCGGGTGTTGGGCTGTACTACAACAGAGGCCCTTCTTTGATAGGCTGAAATTGAAAAGTCCAAGTGACTTGTTTACCTTTTTTGTGCAGAAAACACCTGGTTCTGATGGCACATTTCCTGACTGGCTGGGGCCAAGGCTTGGCCAGAGCCCAGACCATAGCTGGAAGGGTTTTGCTTAAAGTATTCTACCAACAAGCCTCTATGGATATCTTGTCTGTTGCGAGGATTTCTTGATATATCTTTCACAAGGTAATACAAATGTCTCTACAACAGATGGTTTTGCATTAAGAAATACGAGTATAAATGTTTTAATCATCTATTTTTAACTAAAGAACCTTGGCAGGATTAATAGCATCATGCTCAAGATTCATCTTGTAAGTCAGGTCAGGCTTAGGCCTGCTGTTCAGGACATCATAGCACATCATAGTCACAGTCCAACTAGGCAGTGGTAGCAGTGCTGTTGAAGGAGTGCTTGAAAGCAGTGGTTCTGTGGGAAGTTCTGGCCCTTTTCTGGATGTGTCCAGTGGTGATGGTTTCACACCCCAGACTTTGAGATTATACACTTTAAAATACAGGCAGGAATGTTCAGTGTCTCCCCCAGGATGGGGAGTTTCACAATGGAGTAAAGTAATCCTGTGAGTCATAGTACACTTTTGGAGTCCCTCATGGTTGTTCCAGCTGCCTTTTCTGCTGGAGCCATTGAGTTCATGATGGCCCATTAGCAGAGATGACCTTCCCCAGAGGGAGAAGGCAGGTGAGTCATGGTGAAGATAAATAAACACTGCTCCACCCATCTTAACAGTTCATCACAAGGTGATGTAGATAGTGGTAGATTACATACTTTAGTTACACTCCATATTGTAATCCAGGACACCTTCCTAAAACCCTGTTCACTGGCAAGGCCCCTGATGATCTTAACATCCACAGATTGGGAGTAGCCAGCAGATAAACAGGAGATAAGAGGCAATTACACACAGAGACACACAGAGAATCACTGGGTTGGAAAAGACCTTCAAGATCATTAAGTCCAACCCAGCCCTAACACCTCAACTAAATCATGGCACCAAGTGCCACATCCAGTCTTTCTATGGGGACTCTACTACCTCCCCGGGCAGACCATTCCAATACTTTATCACCCTTTCTGTAAAACTTTTTTTCTAATATCCAATTTATATTTCCCTTGGCACAGATTGAGACTGTGTCCTCCCATTCTGTCAGTTGATGCCTGGAGAAAGAGACCAACCCCCACCTGACTGCAACCACCTTTCAGGAAGCTGTAGAGAATGATAAGGTCACCTCTGAGTCTCCTTATCTCCAGGTCAAACAACCCCAGCTCCCACAGTCATTCTTCATATGGCTTGTATTCCAAGCCCCTCACCAGCCTTGTTGCCCTCTGGATAACAGGAGGCCCATTCTGCTCCCTGACACCATCTACTAACCCAGGAGGGCAGCTGCCCTGAGGACAAGCCATCTTCCCACTAAAGACTGAGGCAAAGAAGGCATTAAGCACTTCTGCCTTCTCCTCATCTGCAGTTACTAACTTCCCTCTTTCATCAAGTAGAGAACAAAGCTTGATCTGACCCTTCCTTTTACCATTAATATATTTGTAAAAGCATTTTTATTATCCTTTACAGAAGTTGCCAAATTAAGTTCGAGCTGTGCATTGGCCTCCCTAATTTTCTTCCTACATGCCCTTGCAATCCCCTTAAACACTTCCTGAGAGACCTGACCCCCATTCGAAAGATGATACATCCTCTTTTTATTTCTAAATTCTCTCAAAACCTAGTTGTCCATCCAGGCTGGAGGTTTACTACCCTCTATTAAATATATGTATGAAGTTATAAAAATGGGCTTGAGTCTTGTTGCCTGGTTAAAAGTATAAAATGCAATTGCATGGTGAATTCTAAAGTCTTTGGTGCACACAACAGTTTGGTTTTAGTTGCAAAAGCTCAAACAAGGGTTTGGTTGTTGGGATTACAGTTCCTTCCTAGAAACTCACAGAAATTGGATTTGGTATAAGGGCTGTACCGAATCTTGTAATTGCCTGGGTGAACTGTGAATTTTGCAGCTGTGGTTTTGTGGGGTTGAAGTCCCTCCTTGTGCCTTTTTACATGGTTTGTTATGGACTAGCCAGAACTGTCAGGTCTGAGTTCTGAAGCCAATTCTGCAGCTCTTGCCTTGTGGGGTTCAGGCCCCTCTGTGCTATTTTGTGGAAGCATTGAGTTGAAGTCTCCACTGTGGGTAAAAGAGAAAATAAAAAGGAGTTGCAGGTTCGAGTGCTGCAGGATGTACTGTGAGTTTGTTTCTTAGGAGCATGTGTGTCTCCATGCGTATAGGAATAGGCTGTATGTGTTTAATCTCACTGGCATATAAAAATTGAAAGAGGAACACCTGTTACATAAAAAAATCTTTTGTTGAAAGAATGTTTGTCTTATGTTACAATGCAAGATGTAACCGAAAAGATGTATTCTATTACCATCTGTTAAAACCAGGTGGGACAGTGTTTTTTATCTCTTCCATGACCCATTCCCCACCCAGGGAGATATCTTCTGTTAATGGGCCATCACTGCATGACTGATAAAATCACATCATCCCATTGGGAGATGCTCCACCCAGGAGGAGGAGCCAAGCATTCCTACCTGGATATAATCTGGGATTTGGAACTTCACAGCACCCTTTTCCACTGGATTTCCAGAGGAAGACTGGACCCATCTACACCACCACTGGACTTTCAGAGGAGAACGACATCCTTCTACAGGATCACTGCTTCAACAAAACCACATCTGTTGCTCCAGGCGAACTGCAGCCAGCATTTATTCAGACTGCTACCAACACCCAGACTGTCAGGGTGTCAGGTTTTATTCAGAATCTGTCAGTGTTTTTTGTACTACTCCATTTTATTTTAATTTTCGTGGTAAAGAACTGTTTTTCCTATTTGCCTGAGAGCATGGCTGTGCTGCTGGAGACCACAGTGGGTGACCTGGTCATCGACCTGTACACCGAGGAGCGGCCCCGTACTTGTCTGAATTTCCTGAAGCTCTGCAAAGTCAAGTACTACAACTATTGCCTTATCCATACTGTTCAGAGGGATTTCATGATACAAACTGGTGATCCCATGGGAACTGGCCGTGGAGGGGAATCCATATTTTGTCAACTGTATGGTGATCAAGCCAGATTTTTTGAGGCAGAAAAGGTGCCCAGGATCAAGCACAAGAAGAAGGGAACTGTGTCAATGGTGAACAATGGCAGTGCCCAGCATGGATCACAGTTCCTCATTACCACGGGGGAAAACCTGGATTACCTTGATGGTGTACATACGGTGTTTGGAGAGGTGACAGAAGGCATGGATGTATTGATGACAATTAATGAAACCTTTGTAGATAAGGATTTTATCCCATATCAAGATATCAGGATAAATCACACAGTCATTTTAGATGATCCTTTTGATGATCCGCCTGGCTTGTGCGTTCCTGATCGCTCCCCAGAACCTAGAAAGGAACAGCTGGACAGTGGCAGAATAGGAGCAGATGAAGAGATAGATGACACAAAAGGACGGTCTGCAGATGAAATAGAAGAAGTTCAGGCAGAAAAAGAAGCAAAAACTCGTGCTATTCTTCTGGAGATGGTGGGAGACTTACCAGATGCAGACATCAAGCCACCAGAAAATGTGCTGTTTGTTTGTAAGCTGAATCCTGTGACCACAGGTGAAGACCTGGAGATAATATTTTCACGCTTTGGTCCCATTCAAAGTTGTGAAGTGATCCGAGACTGGAAGACTGGTGAATCTCTTTGCTATGCTTTCATTGAGTTTGAAAAGGAGGAAGACTGTGAGAAAGCCTACTTCAAAATGGACAACGTGCTGATAGATGACAGACGGATCCATGTGGATTTTAGCCAGTCTGTTGCAAAGATTAAATGGAAGGGCAAAGGTGGGCAGTACACCAAGGAAGATTTCAAGGACTATGAGAAGGAACATGATAAGTGTGGGCAGGGCACGATGGCAGCAGCAGTGTCGGCCCTCAGCAGCCTGGGGGTGCCCAAGGCCGATGTTCGGAGTGAGGAGAAGGAGGAGGAGGAGGCAGAGCCTGGCCCTGCTGCAGCAGCAGCAGCGGAGCAGAGGCAGGAGGAGCGGCTGCGGCGGTTCCGGGAGCTGCACATGAAACGGTATGAGGCCTGCAAGCTGAACAGCCAGGAGGTGTTGGAGGAGAACAAAAGGCTGAAATTGCCCCCAAACTGGGAAGCTAAAAGAGCTCAGCTGGAGTGGGAGCTGCATGTGCAGGAGAAGAAGAAGGAATGTGCAGCCAGAGGGGAGGACTACGAGAGGGTGAAGCTGCTGGAAATCAGCGCTGAGGACGCCGAGAGGTGGGAGAGGAAGAAGAAGAAGAGAAATCCCGACCTGGGGTTCTCAGACTACGCATCGGCGCAGCTGCGGCAGTACCATAGGCTGACCAGGCAGCTCAAACCTGACCTGGAGCAGTACGAGAAGCTCAAGGAGCAGTACGGGGAAGCCCTGTACCCCACCCCAGACAGTCTTCTGCATGGCACCCACGTGCCCTCCAAGGAAGGAGTGGACAGGATGGTGGCGGACCTGGAGAAACAGATGGAGAGGAGGAAGAAGTACAGCCGGAGGCGGCCCTACAACGATGACACCAATATCGACTACATAAACGAGAGGAACGCCAAGTTCAACCAGAAGGCCGAGAGGTTCTATGGGAAATACACGGCCGAGATGAAACAGAACCTGGAGAGGGGCACGGCGGTGTGAGCCTGCCCGGCACAGCTCCCTCCTAGCTCTGCTGCAGTTTTCAATTTTAAATTGTATCAGTAGATTATAGCTGTTGCTCTCTCGGCTCTGTGTGTACTGCAGGTGATTTGCACAACTCAGTTGTAAATAGCTTTGCCTGCAGGAGTACCCAGATTCTGCCATTCATGCTCCAAATAAACTTTTTGGTCTAAGGTTTTGTTGGGTTTTTTTTTGGTTTTTTTAATGGGTTTTCCTCAGGATGACTGTCCTCCTGGGTAGGTAGATGGTGCCAGCAAACAGAATAGTTCCCCTGTTATCCAGGAGGAAGCAGTCAGAGAATTGCTGAGATCCTTGGATATTCATAAATCTATGGGCCCAGATGGGATCCATCCCAGGGTGAGGAGGGAGCCGGCAGAGGAGCTTGCGAAGCCGCTCTCCATCATTTCCCAACAGTCCTGGCTCACTGGTGAGGTTCCAGATGACTGGAAGCTGGCCAATGTGATGCCCATTTACAAAAAGGGTGGGGAGGAGGATCCTGGTAACTATGGGCCAGTTAGCCTGACCTCAGTACCTGGTAAGGTAATGGAACAGCTTGAACTGAGGGTCACCACACGGAATTTACAGGATGGCCAGGGTATCAGATACAGTCAGCATGGTTTTAGGGAGAGGTAGGTTGTGTTTGACCAACCTGATCTCCTTTTATGACCAGGTGACCTGCCTGGTAGATGCAGGAAGGGCAGTGGATGTTGTCTATTTGGACTTCAGCAAGGTTTTTGACACCGTCTCCCACAGCATCCTCCTGGATAAGCTGGCAGCCCAGGGCTTGGACAGGAGCACTCTTTGCTGGGTTAGGAACTGGCTGCATGGCCCAGCCCAGAGAATGGTGGTGAATGGTGCTGCATTCAGCTGGTGGCCAGTCACCAGTGGTGTTCCTCAGGAGTATGTGCTGGGACCAGCTCTGTTCAATACTTTTATTGATAACATGGATGAAGGAATTGAGTCTTTCATTAGAAAATTTGCAGATGATACTAAGCTGAGAGTGTGTCAATCTGTTGGAAGGGAGGAGGGCTCTGCAAAGAGACCTGGAATGGTTGGATGGATGGGCAGAGTCCTATAGGATAAAGTTTAATAAGTCCAAGTGTCAAGTCCTGCATTTTGGCCACAATGACCCCCTGCAGTGTTATAGGTTGGGGATGGTATGGCTGGAGAGTGCTCAGGAGGAAAGGGACATGGGGGTTCTGGTGACTGCAGCTGAACATGAGCCAGCATCCAGAGGAGGGAACAAGGCTGGTGAGGGGCTTGGAACACAAACTCTGTGAGGAACGGCGGTGGGAGCTGGGGTTGTTTGGCCTGGAGATAAGGAGACTCAGAGGTGACCTTATCATTCTCTACAACTCCCTGAAAGGTGGTTGTAGTCAGGTGGGGGTTGGTCTCTTTCTCCAGGCATCAACTAACAGAATGAGAGGACACAGTCTCAAGCTGTGTCAAGGGCTAGATATTAGGAAAAAGGTTTTACAGAAAGGGTGATAAAGTATTGGAATGGTCTGTCCAGGGAGGTGGTAGAGTTACCATCCCTGGATATGTTTAAAAAAAAGACTGGATGTGGCACTATGTGCCATGGTCTAGTTGAGGTGTTAGGGCATGGGTTGGACTTGATAATCTTGAAGGTCTTTTCCAACCTACACATTCTGTGAATTCTGTAAATAAACCTTTGAAATTTGTTCTGCAATAAAAGGTAAAACCAAAGCAAGATGCCAAGTATGACCTGGTGCTGGATGAGGATGTAGAAGAGTGTCACACAAGTCAGTCACACTTGGCTAAAAAACAGAAAAAGCAAAAGCACCGCCACTTTGAAGATGATGAGAAGAGGACCAAAACAATGAAGTATTCTGATGGAAAGCATGAAGAACGCTGTAGGGAAAGGACCAAGGGTGAGAAGAAAGACAGGCATCGGAGCCACAGCCTTTTTCAGGAGAGAGATTACACTTAGAGTAGACAAAAAGGCAAGTAGGTATGAAGGACAAGAAAAGGAAAAGACAGAGGGGAACAAATATAATAAATTTAACTTTAAAAAAAAAACAAACCCAAACTCAAAACCAACCAAAAAAACCCCCAAACCCTCCCCAAATCTGTGGACAAGGTGGGGTGGAGGGAGACCCACTGCACCGCCCCGTGCTCCCAGCCAACTGCAATCTTCCTTTTGCAACTTTATATATTCTGTCTCTAAATCCTGTCTCACTGCCCAGTCCCACGGTCAGCTTGGCTCATTTCACCTTCTTCATTATCTTGGGTTGCATTGCAAGATGTATTCTATTATCAGCTGTTGAAACCAGCTGGGAAGGTGTTCCCTTCTGTGACCCATTCTTCATGACTCCAGGGGGGAGGGGTCTGGTGTCTTCTGTTAATGGGCCAGCTGTTAAAACCAGGTGGAGCAGTGTTTCCTTATCTCTTCCATGACTCATCCTCCGCCCAGGGAAATATCTTCTGTTAATGGGCCATCGCTACCTGACTGATAAAATCACATCATCCCATTGTGAGCTGCTCCACCCAGGGGGAGGAGCCAAGCATTCCTACCTGGATATAATCTGAGATTTGGAACTCCACAGTAGCCTTTTCCACTGGCTTCCCAGAGGAAGACTGGATCCATCTATACCATCTGGACCTTCAGAGGAAAATGACATCCTTCTACAGGTTCACTACTACAACAGAACCACACTGTGAAGAGAGGAACGGTGAAGGTGGTGGGCAGAAGATGGCAGCACGGCACGGTCCAGCCCTCTCTCATCTGACCAACGCCACCACACCTCCACTGCCAATGGGCTCCAGGTCTTGCAGTCTGCCCCAGGGCAGCCGCTCCCATCAGGAAAGGGACTGGGAAAAGGAATGGGACTGGGCCCAAGAAAGGGAGCGGGATCGGGGGCACTCGCGGTCTGGGAGCTGTGGGTGGCAGCACTGCAGCCAGAGCAAGAGCCGGAGTCAGGGCCGACACTGGGAGCTGAGCTCAGGCTTGGACTCTGGTGAGGAGACACAGAAAAAGAAAAAGAAGAAAAGAAGCAGCAGCCAGGACTGGCACTGTAAGGATCAGAGGAAACAGCGTTCACGGTCCCGCTCCTCCAGCTCCAGCCTGGAGCACGGGCAGGACAGGGCAGTGTGGAGCTGGGAGTGGCACCGCAGGAGGGATGGATCCAAGTTCTCCGCGTCCTCTGTCAGCTCCCCCTCCCTGCCACGGCTCCAGGGCCTGGAGGAGCCAGGGCAGCAGCTGAGCCTGCAGGAGTGGCTGAGGCTGAAGGAGGAGAAAAAGAAGCAGGCAGCTCTGCTGAAGGCCCTGGAGACACCTGAGGAGAAGCGAGCACGGCGGTTGGCCAAGAAGGAGGCCAAGGAGAGAAAGAAGCAGGAGAAGATAGGCTGGGGTGAGGAGTACATGGGCTACACCAACACCAACAATCCCTTCGGGGACAACAACCTGCTGGGCACATTCATCTGGAGCAAGGCACTGGAAAAGAAAGGGATCAGCCATCTGGACGAGAAGGAGCTGAAGGAGAGGAACAAGCGAATCCAGGAGGACAATCGCCTGGAGCTGCAAAAGGTGAAGCAGCTGCGCCTGGAGCGGGAGCGGGAAAAAGCTATGCGGGAGCAGGAGCTGGAGATGCTGCAGCAGGAGAAAGAGGCAGAGCACTTCAAAACGTGGGAAGAGCAGGAGGACAACTTCCACCTGCAGCAGGCCAAGCTGCGGTCTAAGATTCGAATTCAGGATGGGCGGGCAAAACCTATTGATCTTCTGGCCAAGTACACCAGCGCAGAGGACGATGACCTGGCTGTGGAGATGCATGAGCCCTACACCTTCCTAAACGGCTTGACCGTCTCCGACATGGAGGACCTGGTGGAGGACATCCAGGTGTACATGAAGTTGGAGCAAGGGAAGAACGTGGACTTCTGGAGGGACATGACCATCATCACAGAGGATGAGATAGCCAAGCTCTGCAAGCTGGAGGCCTCCAGGAAAGGAGGACCAGGGGACCATCGGGATGGTGTCAATGCCTCAGTCAGCTCAGATGTGCAGGCTGTGTTCAAGGGGAAGACATACAACCAGCTGCAAGCTCTGTACCAGGGCATCGAGAGCAAGATCCAGGTGGGAGGGCCCAACCTGGACATGGGGTACTGGGAGAGTCTCCTGCAGCAGATGAAGCCTTATATGGCTCGGGCCAGGTTGCGGGAGCGGCACCAGGACATGCTGCGTCAGAAGCTGTACAAGATGAAGCAGGAGCAGGGTGTGGAGAGTGAACCACTCTTCCCCATCATCAAGCGGGAGCTGGATTCCCCCAGTGACAGTCCTCTCTTCTCCCTTACATGTAGGCTGGATCCTGAGAAGAGCCTTGAGGCACAGCCAGGGCCATCCTCAGTGCCAGAGGCAAGGCAGGACACAAAGGCCAAGGGAGAGGTGGCGGGAGAGGCTGTGCTGATGGAGGAGGATCTGATCCAGCAGAGTCTAGATGACTATGATGTGGGCAAGTACAGCCCCCGGCTGCTGGGCCCCAGCGAGTTGCCTTTCAATGCCCACGTGCTGGAGGCTGAGGAGGACACGCACTGGCTGCTGCTCCTGCGCCAGCAGCTCCAGGTGGCAGGTGATGCTTCCAAGAGCACCGATGACATCTTCTTCCATAAGGCCAAGGAGGGCATGGGTGCTGATGAGGTGCAGTTCAGCGTGGAGATGCCACTCACGGGCCAGGCCTATCTGTGGGCTGACAAGTACCGGCCACGCAAGCCCCGCTTCTTCAACCGTGTGCACACAGGCTTCGAGTGGAACAAGTATAACCAGACCCACTATGACTCTGACAACCCCCCGCCCAAGACTGTGCAGGGCTATAAGTTCAACATCTTCTACCCCGACCTCATTGACAAGCACTCAACGCCCGAATACTTCCTGGAGGCCTGCCAGGACAACAAGGACTTTGCCATCCTGCGTTTCCATGCCGGGCCACCCTATGAGGACATCGCCTTCAAGATTGTCAACAGGGAGTGGGAGTATTCCCACCGCCACGGCTTCCGCTGCCACTTTGCCAATGGCATCTTCCAGCTCTGGTTCCACTTCAAGCGTTACCGTTACCGCCGGTGAGAGGCCGTTCAGTGCCCTTGGACACCTGCCAGGAGTGGGCGGGGAGGTCTCATCCCACAGCACAGACACTGTTCCATGGATGTCCCCTAGGCCTGGCCCAGCACTGGGCATGTTCCTTTTTTCTTAAAAAAAAGCAAAACCAAAACCAACCAGACAAAAAACCCAAAAAACCCCAAAATCTGCATCCAAGCCAGGGCGAGGGGAGACCCACTGTGCTGCCCCATATCTACAACGGGTCTCTTAGATGAACAGCAATACCATGCCCGCAGCCAGCTGCAATCTTTCCTTTTGCAATTTTTTATATTCTCTCTCTAAGTCCTGTCTTGCTGCCCAGTCCCATGGCCAGCTTGGCTCATGTCACCTTCTTCATTCACAACAGGATGTTTGTCTCACATTGATCACATTTTTGGGGTCACTGTATGTTGTGATGCCCTGCAGTCGTGGCTTCTTCGGCGCTGCTCTATTTGCTACAGTGTGACCCCACACCCCCCTGCCCTGCTGGGACATCCCTGGGACTTTTCCACTGTTTCCAGCTTGGTGCTCTGAGGATCCTTCAGGAGCACCGAGACTAAAGTGCCCTGGGTTTTTGCGAAGCAAAACCCTCAAGACTCTTGGTACTGTTTTGTTATTAATGCTATAGTTGTTGTTTTTGTTTGCTTTGTTATACATACTAGTAAAGAACTGCTATTTCTATCCCCAAATCTTTGCCTAAAAGCCTCTAACTGCAAATTTATAATTGGAAAAATGGGGGAGTGGTTTACATTCTCTATTCCTAGGAAACTCCAGCTTTTTCCTGGCCGTACTTATCTTCCCAAACCAGGACAATACAATGTTATCAGCATAACAGGATGTTTATCTGTGTCCAGGTACTGCTGCTCCCTTTTCCTCTTTCACGTGGGATCAATCTCTATAGCCAACCTCATCAGGTCTTCAAGTGCTTTAAAACAGCTCTACAAACTCTGCAGGACTCAGTTCTTCCTAATGTCCAATCTGAACCTCTCCTGGTGCGGCTTGAAGCTGTTTCCTCTCATCTTGTCCCTTGTTCCATGGAGCACCTGGCTGTACCCTCCTGTGACAGAGCTGTGCAGAGCCAGAAGGTCCCCCCTGAGCCTCTTTTTCTCCAGGCTGAGTCCCCCCAGCTCCCTCAGCTGCTCCTCATAGGACTTGTGCTCCCGCCCCTTCCCCAGCTCAGTTCCTTCCCCTGGACATGCTCCAGCCCTCAATGTCCATCTTGCAGTGACAGGCACAGAACTGGATACAGGACTTGAGGTGTGACCTCACCAGTGCCCAGTACAGGGGGACAATAACTGCTCTGATCCTGCTGGCCACACCATTGCTGATCCCAGCTGGGTGCCATTGGCCTTCTTGCCCTTACGTTGGGTCACATTCAGCCACTGTCACCAGTGTCCCCAGGCCCTTTCCCTTTCCAGCCATTCTGCTCCAGACTGAAGCACTGCAGGAAGCTGTTGGGGCCAAAGTGTAGGACCCAGCACCTGGCCTGGTTGAACCTCAGTCCCCCCTAATGACCACAGCAATCTAATTGTCTCCTATCTTTGATAAGAAAGATCCTTTGCTGAAGGCAACACCTCTGGCCATACAGGCAACTCTGTCTGTCTGCTCATCATCTGTGAGGACAACCAGCACTGCTCTGGAAGGCAGCCTGCAAAAGGCTGTGTCCTCTGGGAGCAGAGTCCACACACTGAGAGACCATCCCCAGCCAGTCAGACTTGTGTTATCCTCAGCTGGCACCCCTTTGCCATGCAAGGCAGGGGCTTTTCTTCCCTGCCCCCAAATCCAGGGCTGTTTTAGGTTACAGTGTAAGATGTAACCAAAAGTATGTATTCTACCAGCATCTTTCTAAACTGTTAAAGCAGGTGGGACAGTGTTCCTTATCTCCTTCATGACTCATCCCAGATAATTCCAGGGCCTATCTTCTGTTAATGGGCCCATTAAGATGTTAATAATCCCATTGTGAGACGCTCCACCCAGGGGGAGGAACCAAGCATTTCCCACCTGGATATAATCCAAGCTTTGGAACACCAAGGGCAGCCTTACCTACTGGACTCTCAGAGGATAAGGGCTACGTAACCACCACTGGACCTTCAGAGGAAGACCAAACCCTTCTACAGGATCAGTGCTTCAACAGAACCACATCTATCACTTCAAGAGAGCTGCAGACACTATTTAATTGGACTGCTGCCATCACCCTGACCAACAAGGTGACAGTTCTGACTTGGGATCTCCCATTGGTTTGTTTTCAAACTAGAACATATTTTGGCACCAAGTGTAGGGCAGCAATGTGGCTTGGCAGGGAAAAAGTCAAAATGGCCCCAGGTACAGCAGTGAACGTCAATCCTGCAGGAGGGGCAAATGATGTGGGCTTGGAGGAACCAAATAAGATGTCTAGGGAAGATTGGAGAAAAAAGAAAGAGTTAGAGGAACAGAGAAAACTAGGAAATGTACCTGCTGAAGTGGATGAAGAAGGAAAAGATATCAACCCTCACATTCCCCAGTACATCTCCTCGGTACCATGGTACATAGACCCTTCTAAAAGACCCACACTAAAGCATCAGAGACTTCAGCCAGAAAAGCAGAAACAATGGAACTCCTCTGGAGACTGGTACAAACGAGGACTTCAGGAGCACGGTGTGGCCACCAGGTACCGCAAAGGAGCCTGTGAGAACTGCGGGGCACTGACACACAAAAAGAAAGACTGCATGCAGAGACCCAGGAAAGTTGGAGCAAAATACACAGGCATGAATATTGCCCCAGATGAACATGTGCAGCCTCAGCTGACATTTGATTACGATGGAAAGCGAGACCAGTGGAATGGCTATAACCCAGAGGAGCACATGAAAATTGTCGAGGAATATTCCAAGGTTGATTTGGCCAAATGTGCACTGAAAACTCAGAAGCATCTGCAGGAGTTTGCATCAGGGAAGCTGGAACAAGTTAACTCCCCAAGACACCAGAGGGGAGAAGAGGAATCAAATTCACAGACAGGAAGAGGTCATAAGAGTGAAGATAAAGACAAATACGTGGATTATATTGATATGCCCGGGCAGAACTTTGACTCTAAAAGACGCATCACAGTCCGAAATCTACGTATTCAGGAAGATATTGCAAAATACTTGAGGAATCTGGATCCAAACTCTGCTTATTATGATCCCAAAGCAAGAGCGATGAGGGAGAACCCTTATGCCAACATAGACAAAAATCCACATGCAGTTAGTTATGCAGGTGACAACTTCATTCGCTACACAGGTGATACTATTTCAATGGCACAGGCTCAGTTGTTTGCCTGGGAGGCTTATGACAAAGGCTCTGATGTTCATCTTCAAGCAGACCCTACAAAATTAGAGCTCCTTTATAAATCCTTCAAAGTGAATAAAGAAGATTTCAAGGCACAGCAGAAGGAGAAGATTCTAGAGAAGTATGGAGGACATGAACATTTAGATGCCACCCTCAGCTGAACTGCTGTTAGTTCAAACAGAAGTGTAGAGGTGGTTTCCCCAGGGAAGAGAAAAGCCCTGGAATAATTCCCTAGGAAAGCCTGTTTTAGGTGCAACAAGCAAGAGGCTGGCTCACGTGCCCTCCATGCTTATTGTTACTAGATAGTTCTTACTTCTTTGTGTTATGCCATAGGTTGGTTTTTGGTGCAGAGATTTTAATATTCCCAATTATTGTCCCCTATTGGACCCTTCCCTCAGACCCCACCTTAACTCCCCTCCCACACCAGGATGTATAACTACCCCTGCTTGACCCGGGGCCAGGGCTTTTTGGCCTTGTGCTTTTTAGCCCCTTGTTATTGCCTTTTTCTAGTTCCCTCTTTATACTGTGTACACCTTATTGCTCCTTTTGTATTATTAAAGTTCCTTTTCAAGATAACTGCATCAAGGCTGCCTCTCTCATCAAGTTGGTATTTGGGGCTGAGTCCCAAGGAAACTGCAAAGGGTCAGATTGTCTGGGCTTGGACTTTTGGGGTTTTCACAGAAGTTTATGTAGAGACAATGGTGCCCCGGGGGAGGGGAGGGGAGGTCAAGCAGTCACAGCCTCTGACCAAGGGCCTTTCACATCTGCTTCAGCCTATGGTGGAGATGTTTAATCATTACCAACAGGCACTAAAGGGGAAACTTCTTGAGAGTTCATAGTTTTCCTTTTGTTCATCCATCTTCACTGCAACACCAGTGTCTAACACTGCATTATTCCCCAGGAAAATAGAGGGAATTTTTTCATAAAGGAGCTGGGGGTGCCACTGGGTGAGATTGACCCTGCCCTGGCTGTGTGTGCTAGGACACAGAACACCCCTGTGGTGGGCTGAGCTCACAGTGTGGGCAACAGGGGAGAGGAGGAGGAGATTCTGCCCCTCTGTCCTGCTCAGGTAAGATCCCACCTGCAGAGCTGCCTCCAGCCCTGGAATCCCAGCACAGGAAGGACAGGGAGCTGCTGGAGCCAATCCAGAGCAGGAACACCAAGGGAATCAGAGGGATGGAGCAGCTCTGCTGGGAGGAAAGGCTGAGGGAATTGGGATTGTTGTGACTGGAGAACAAAAGCTTTGGGTGTGTGACCTTCCACCTGAAGGGAGCCTACAGGAAAGGTGGACAGAGACTATTGGAAAGGGTCTGGAGGTACAGGACAAGGGGGAATATCTTCACACTGTTATAAATGAATATTAGCCAATCGGATAAAAAGAATAATTTTTATTTTTCCATTTTCAAAAATCTATCTGGGACAGCCACAGAACAACATTAGAATGTTGGGTGAAAGAGGCGGCTGACAGCAAGGGTGTAATCCTGCCCTGTTCCACACTTTGAGGGGTTTTGAGTCCGAGTTTTATACTGTATTTTGTGCCTGGCGGTGGGTGCATTGTGTCTCTGTTCAAACTTCATATTCAAACATAGTCTTTCACCCGGTGATGAACCCTAAACAGATTTCCCAGCACTGGGGTATGTCTGAAAGGATTTTCCTGGAACCTCTCTTTGGGATGGTGATTATTTCACATCTCTGGCTCCTCCTCAGAGATTGTCATCAGCCACTTGATGGTCCAGGTGCACGGAGTTGCGAGCCAACTCTTTTCTCTTGCAAATCTCAGTTTCAATCTGCTGCTTCACAGTCGCAAAGCGAGTCCAGGTATGTGGGGACGCCTTTCCCATTCCAGGAATCTGGATTTACTTTGCAGTTTCAGAGTTACAAAGTATCACATTTATAATACATTGTTCTATTTACTACGTCTATTACATTGCTTATATTTTAATGCACGAATTTATCCATCATATCTATTACAACACTGATAGAGAGGAGGATTAGATTTGATATCAGGAAGAAATTATCTTCTGCGAGGGTGGAGAGGCTCTGGCACAGGTTGCCCAGAGAAGCTGTTGCTGCCCCATCCCTGGAAGTGTCCAAGACCAGGTTGGATGAGGCTCTGGTCTAGTGGAAGGTGTCCCTGCTTAAGGCAGGGGATTTGGAAATGGATGATCTTTTAGGTTCCTTCCAACCCAGCCATTCTATAATTTTAAGATTCCTATCTATCCCTCCTGCCCCAACCCTTCAACTCCATCAGATTATCAGATTCCTACAAGCCACTCCTTTGGGACAGCACCTCCAAACTGCTGATACAATATGTGTTGCTAGGAGACAATAACGACTGGGTACTTAAGAGAGACAAAAGACTTGCCACAGTTCAGGGGAGGGATACAGCTGGCCACTCTATTTCTTATCTGGGGTTCTTCTCATGGAGATGTTAGGAATAAGGTGTAGTAATTGCCTCATGCAAATGAGGAGGATTTGTGAAGTATGGTGGGGAGAAGTTCTGTTAATGTTTACAGCTCTTTTGCCATGTACTTCTGTTGTTCCAGTATGATTTTGAACCGTTTTCTGTTCTCCCTTCAATCCCCCCCTCCCCTTTTGTGGTAATTGCCTGGCAGCTATGGCTGACAGGGCTGTTGAAACATGGGGGTTTTTTTGTGGGGAATAGGGTTTCTTCTGTAGAAGCTCACAGAAATTTGACTTGGTATAAGGGCTGTACCAAATCTTGTAATTGCCTGGGTGAACTGTGAATTTTGCAGCTGTGGTTTTGTGGGGTTGAAGTCCCTCCTTGTGCCTTTTTACATGGTTTGTCATGCACTAGCCAGAACTGTCAGGTCTGAGTTCTGAAGCCAGTTCTGCAGCTCTTGCCTTGTGGGGTTCAGTCCTTTGTGTGCTGTTTTGTGGAAGCATTGAGTTGGAGTCTCAGCTGTGGGTAAAAGAGAAAATAAAAAGAATTGCAGGTTTGAGTGCTGCAGGGTATACTGTGAGTTTGTTTCTTAGGATGTGTGTCTGCATGTTTATAGGAATAGATTGTATATGTTTAGTCTCACTACCATTTAAAAATTGAAAGAGGAACACTTGTTACATAAAAAATCTTTTGTTGAAAGAATGTTTGTCTTATGTTGCAGTGTGAGATGTAACCAGAAGTAGGTATTCTATTACAAAAAACCAGGTGAGGCAATGTTCTTTATCTCTTCCATGACCCATTCCCCACCCAGGGAGATCTTCTGTTAATGGGCCATCATTCTGTTAATCTTCTGTTAATGGGCCATCACTGCATGACTGATAAAATCACATCATCCCATTGGGAGATGCTCCACCCAGGGGGAGGAGCCAAGCATTACTACCTAGATATAATCTGAGATTTGGAACTCCTTGGCACCCTTTTTCCACTGGATTTCCAGAGGAAGACTGGACCAATCTATACCATCACTGGAACTTCAGAGGAGAACAACATCCTTCTACAGGATCACTGCTTCAACAAAACCACATCTGTCGCTCCAGGAGAACTGCAGCCACCATTTATTTGGGCTGCTACCAACACCCAGCCTGACAGGGTGTCCGGTTGTATTCTGACTCTGTCAGTGTTTTTTGCTTTTTGGGAATAGGTAGCAGCAACCACCATCTATTTCCCCCTCTGCTCATAGGTGTGATGATGGTGGCCAGGACAGGCAAGCCCTCCCAGCAGTGCACAGGAAATAAGCATTCAGTTGCTCAGAAAAATGAAGGTGCTGCTCAAAGGAAAGCAGCTCTGGAGGCTGCACTGAGAAAGAAGATTGAGTGTGAGAAGAAAGCATTGTCTATTGTTGAACAGCTCCTTGAAGAGGACATTACTGAAGAGTTCCTACTAAATTGTGGGAAATTGATTACCCCATCTCATTATAAAGACGTTGTTGATGAACGATCTATCATCAAACTGTGTGGTTATCCTCTATGTCAGAATAAACTGGAAAATGTGCCAAAGCAGAAGTACAGAATTTCAACAAAAACGAACAGAGTTTATGATATCACTGAAAGAAAATGCTTTTGCAGCAACTTTTGCTGTAGAGCATCTAAATATTTTGAAACTCAAATTTCCAAAAGTCCAGTGTGGATGAGAGAAGAAGAAAAGCCACCAGAGATAGAGCTGCTGAAGGACGGAGGGAGTAGACAGTCTGGAGAAGAGGTGAAACTACGTGATGAAGTAATTAAATCATCTGACGTTGAAAATCCTAGGATATCTTCAGATCCATGTGAATCTGGTTCTCCTGACACAGCCAGTGACAGCAGTTCTGACACTGAACAAGGATTTATTTCTTCTGTCCTACCAGGAAGTCAGTCAAGTTCAGCCAATGCTGCACAGCAATTGCACAGAAAAAGCATCCTCAAAAAGAAGCATGCTCAGAAAGTCCATGCCAGCCATAAAACTGAAGATGCAGCTGTGGTAGAAGCCACTGAACAACTCTCTCATTGCAAATTAGATACTCAGAAAGAGGGACATGCTTGCTGTGTTCATGATGAAGTAACTGCATCGCCTTCAAACAATACTGCTCCTGGGAAATTAGGTGCTTCAGAAATCTTTGAAAATACATGTGGATCACAGATAGTTTATCTAGGTGTGAGCAAAAGAGGAGCAGAACATCTGAAAAGAACACTAGCTAACTCAAGAGAACATAAAAACCCTGAACTGAAGCATCCAGTTAATTCCAGAGGCAGTTTACTAGAAGTGCTCAGGCAAACACTTATGGAATGGAGAAGTGAGGAAACTTTAAAATTTCTCTATGGCCCAAACTATACTTCTTTGTGCTCATCAGAGTGCAGAGCATCTGTCAAGCAGGAGGCTGAAGAACTTGATGAAGATGACTTAGATACAGCTGATGATCTGGACACGGTTGCTGTAGGGGAGTCTGAAATCAGTTTGAACTACTCTTTGCCTTTCACAGGCTCAGGTGGAATAGCTCAGCCTGTGCCTAGTTATGAAAAGTTAAAAGAAGAAACAGAGTTCCTAGAACTCCGAGTAAAAGAGTTCTATAAAGGAAGGTGCATCTTGGCTGAAGAAGCAGCGACACAAACACAAGCAGGGGAACATCCAAGCAAAGACAAAGATGATCAACAGGAAGATGTCACCTTCCCACTTGTTGATTCAAATGCACAAATGCAGATTAGGAAGCGAATTGTCCTTGAAAAATTGAGAAAAGCATTATCTGCAGTTTGGGGCCCTCTTCAGATTTCTTCAGGTGATGTTTACAAAGAGCTAAAAAACCTTGTCGAAACTTTTCAGTTAACAAGCAGAAATATTATCCACAAAATGCCTGAATGGACTCTCATTGCTATTGTTTTGTTATCTGTATTGTCACAAACAACTCCACTTTTCAAGAATACTCAGACAAGCCCAATGTACACACGGTTCCTAACCACATTACTGGAAGAACTACATTTCAAAAATGAAGATCTGGAAAGTTTAACAAGAATATTTAGAATAGACTGACAACTCGAATGAATAAGGTGATCATTTAAGCATCTCCTACTACCTGCACAAATCAAATCATCATCCCTAAGTATCCTGTCGTGTCTTCAGCACCAGGGAACCCCCAACTACTCCATGTGGGATTTTGGATGCTCCTCACCTTTCCATCAGCTGGTGCATGGATCATCCCTCAGCCCAATCAGAACATCTGGGTCACACTAACCAAGACTCTACAGCAAGACAATCTATGCCTGTCCATGGGTGGCATGGACAACCGGCTGTTGATGTGCCTGGTAAGGATCCCTTTAGCAGAAATGAATACCCACATGCAGATAAGAAACCCAGTCTGGTAGATGCTTGGGATGGATGGACCAAGACCCCACTGCAAGCACCAGAAGAACTCCAAGAACTGGAGTTGTTAGGATCCTCCAAATCTCATTACTGTGTTCAATTTCATTATCAACCTTCTGGCCAACACTTGACCCACTTTGACCTTATTAGGTCTACATAGAGGAAAGATGTAACCCCATTTAACAAAAATTATACCCCTCCAAATTGGTGCAATTTACACCAGTCCTACACTTTCTTCATCCTCACTCCAACCCAAAATGCTGCCCCAGGGAGTTCTTATCTGTGGAGAGTGAGTATGGGCTGGGATCCCCTCATGCCTCCAAGGGGGTCCCTGTAGCCTTGGCCAGCTTACTTTCCTAACCCCAAACATAACTTTAGTTCAAAATTGGAAACAGAAAGGGAAATTGGCAGGCCAAAAGAGATCATATACAGAATCTGATGAAAATTGTGCTAGCCAATTTATTAATTGGAATACAGGAAAGAGTGTTGTGGTCTTACTATTTTTACCTTGGGTGGCTGCAGCAAAGGCTCTCAGTGAGCTTTCTCACCTGGAACATTGGCTTAGTAAGCAGGCAAATAATACCTCCTCTGCACTCAGTGACCTGCTTGCTGAGACTACCAGGCGTGCAACCGAGCAGCAACAGACTTTTTGCTGCTTGCCCAGGGACATGGCTGACAGGACTTTGACTGCTTCAACCTTTCTTCTCACTCAGAATCTATCCAGGCAAACATCCAGAAGCTGAGGGAGTGTGAAAAACGAGGTTCGCTTTCTTGGTGAATTTTAAGAAATAGGTTTAATAAGAAAACAAGACAATTAGGAGACAGAAAAAAAGCAAAGTAGAACCAGGCTGGGTGACTTGGCATTCAGAGGCCTTCTGTAAATACCCTTTCTATTGCATCAGTCTCTTGCATATTCCAACTTTTCCACAAACTAGTTTCCATGTCGCAGGAACTGTTTAGCGTGGTCCCTCCTTGGCTCTGCCTTTTTAGAGCATGCGTGTTTCTTGGCTGTGTCCTTGTCACCTCCAGCTTGGGTCTTGGTCCCCACCTTCCACAGACAGTAGGTGTTGATAATTGGCATGTCAGCAGCAGGGTCCCCATCATATGTTACCTGGATGTTATCCCAACCAGGCTGTCCAGTTACAAGCATAACTACATATCTGCTACCCCACTACCATGTATAAGTTTTGCTAACAGCAGAAATAAAAACTACATCCTTATACATATAGCATTCACCTTAATGTTTGCAAGAAGCCAACTTTATAATGTGTATTGATAACACACTATATTAATACAACAGAACTTTATAACATAACACATAGTATTCATTTCAATATTTGAGAAAAGCCAATCATATAATATGTATTTATAACAATCCTCCCTCATTCTTTTTATAGTTCATTTGGCCGGAGCAATATTTTTTTCTTTTCTAACTTTTATTATTGTTTGCTCATTTTTAAAAAATAAATTAATAAATTTAATCTTCCTTTTCCAAAGGAGCTTTCTATATCATTTTGTTTCTTTAACACTGTATCTTTTATCCTGTTTTTAGATGCAGTTATTTTAGGATCTATTCACATTGTTAATAGTTGCTTATTTTGGACGATGTTAACGATTAGCCGAATAGAATAGAGAATCAAATTTTAAAAATTTTAGTATTGGTTCCAATTTTACATATATAGGTATTTAATTTGGATAGGTTATCATAGTGAATGTTGACACGGGTATTAGAAAAAACACCTCAGCTTACAGTTTTTGGTAAAAGAGTGAGTGACAGAATAGAGGTCCAGTTCCTTGACTCACATTCCCACCTGACCAGGCCTATGGGGGTGCCTCCCACAGCCGGTATATGACTCTTCTTGGTGGCGAACACAGTGGTCTGACTGGTCTTGCCCTCCTATTTTCTTGTCACACTCTCTTTGCTAATTTTCAAGCAAATTGTTTCTGATACCTTTTAGCTGAAGTTGTTCCATGTTGCTCAGGTATCTCCCATTCAACAGACACTAGTAATCCCCATTCACAAGGATATATATATATATATCTATATATATATATATACACACAGATGCATTATTAAAAGGCAGTAATGTCGCTTAACCTTAAAGGCCAGCTGCAAAGCCTTTTTAGAGCTGACAATTAATTGTGCTGGCCAGACTGCACTTTGAGTAAAACCAAAATAACTGCATCTTCAACTTAGCCAGTCAATGTACTGTGACTCTCCTGCATGATCATTTTACTGAAATTAGGGTGTCATTCTCCTCTCCAGGGAACTACCTCTGATCTATTTACATACTTTTAGTGTTACAGTACCTTTTCAAAGCCTCCACCTTTTTAACTGCAATCAGGATTTAGAGCCAGGTTAAAAGGAAACTTAAAAGAGAAAATTTACTCAATAACAAAAATAACTTAAATAACAGTGTAAAAAAGGAAAACTATTTTACCCCTTTACTTCTTTTTTCTGTACCAGGGTACTACAGGCAGTTCTTAACTTTTTAATTTCTAGGAAATATTCTGAGGTTAGAACCTTAGAATACTGAAAGTTTCTGGTGGGCAGATCCCCTGCCCAACTTGTTCTTGGGACAGGAAGACAATGAACTCATGCTGTTCCTGAAGATTTCCCCCACTACCTTAGGAGAACTCAGGAAGACACATACACTATAGGATTTATTTCTGCTTCAGGTAAAACACTTACCTAACCTGCCATGCACTGACTTAAGAGATTAGAAACTTTTCAGAAACCTGATGAAAATTCTCCTTTGACAGCAAACATTACCAGTCCTGTGAGACTGGTCTCATCTCTATAAAAAAAAAGGCTGGAAAACTAAGTAAAGTTAATGCTGGCTCGTGCTTTTAGAAAATGAAAGGCCATTTACATAACTGAACAAGTCCCCAAAAAGAAGAGCCTATACTGCTGTTTCAGAAAAAAAAAATATAAGTAGAGTATAACAAAACAAAACCAGCATAAAGAAGTGATACTTCTAAAACTGGGCAACAGTGCTGAGTAAAACAGAGTCACTTGAAAGTCCATTCTCCTTTGAAAGGCCATGCTCCTGTCAGCTGTGAAGAAATAGAAGTAGGAGGATCTGACATACCGGACTGATTTCTAAGTGTTATGCAGAGAAGTAAAACAATGAAAGTTCTTTGTCCAAGACTTTTGAATCATTTGAGTCTTTCCAGTTCATTATTACTCAGTTCTGTTTAAAATTCCACTTGGTATCACCTGGTTCAGATGTTACAGTTCATTCTGAAGTTCTTACACTGGTCTTTTGATCTTGGTGGTGTTGATCCAAAATTTGCAGCTTTAGTTGTCAGTCATACTGCAGCTTCAGTTGTTGGCAATACCTGAAAAAGCATCTTCTTGTTGTGGGGTTAAAGAACTATCCTTCCCATTTTTGCAATTGTGATGACATGCCTTTTTAACATTCATTTCTCCTTACTTCATAAACAACAGTTTCATAATTTAAACATTATCTCTTAGAGTGTTACTCTCAGGTTTTAACCTGGGTTGTGTTTGGACTCTCAAGACACATTGTACTTGTGGCATTTGAGTAGTAATTTTGTTAAAAACATTTTCTTTTTCAAGAAAAAAAAAAATCCGATTTCATCTATACTTCCTTTTTCTTCTCCTTCACTCTGTTCTTAAACTTCCAGTTCTTTCCCATCAAACACTAGAATTGTCTCAACTCTTTTGACTCTTATCTCTTGCTCCATCAAACTATCCCCCTCTCCCATTTCTGAGGTCATTCCTCCCCCCACCCCGGTATCCCAAGCTATTTCTTCAGCCAATTTCCATGCTCCCAAAAGATTTTAAAAAACTTTCAAGACTTCCAAAAACCTAAAAAAAAACCCTCTAAAAATTTCCAAAAACCTCTAAAAACTTTCAAGACCTCCAGAAACTTAAAAAAACCTTTTAAAACCTCAAAAAATGAGCCCCCCATTAATCTGTAAAACTGTAGTAATCTTTTTCAAGCAGACCCCTTTTTTCCTAATCTTTTTCCTAAAACTGGGTACTATCCCCAAAAGTATGCACACAATCAGTAAACATTTTACAGTTTTTTAAAAGGCACATCCCAACATTCTTTTCTTTGTATGACTTTTCTACAAAACATCAACATATTTTCCCTCTTCTTCTAAGAGGATTTTATTCTGCTGAACTTTTATTAATACTCTGGTATAACCCCTATTCCCAATAATATTTCCTGATCTTTTCTCAACACATTGAGACCCAGTTCAAGAATCAATAAAATATTGCCCATCCACTTATTGGTATTTCTTTTAATTACTACTTCTTTTATGATAGGAACTTAAAACTTTGTACCCTCTACTGTTTCTAGAATATCACGACTTACCTCACATTCTCATGGTTTCTCTACGATGCAGGATTTCTCTATCTCAAGATCTACTAAAAATTGCAATACTTCTTCTTGAGGACCAACTTTTGAAGTTACTAAAGTTTTTATATGAAATTCACCTCTTGGAAAATAAACTTTACTACTTCCTTGTTCTTCCCCGGGGTGCAACCATGTCGGGACTCTGCACCCTCCCTCTTCTCCATCCCCAAATCTCAAATTGAGATACTTTTGGACTCCGTCTGGACTTCCTGTATCAAAAAGAAGGGTATTTACAAAAGGAATAAGAGCGGTAACAGCTTCATAGATCAGATCCTCCCAGGAAAGGAGGGGGAAGACGGAAGTTAGCATGGGGGTCTGACTCTCTGGAGGGGAAGAAGCAGGGTTTGGGGCTGGAACTGTCCCAAGGTCAGGCCTGGGGGTCGTGTGGCAGAAGCCAGACCTGTGGGGGATGCAGTGGCCTTTCTGCAGACCACGTGTTTGAAATGGACAGGACTTCCCATGGGGTCTGCAGAGAGGCCATGGCGCCTCCCACAGCAGGGCTGAGCCAGCCCTCTCTGTTGACATCCACAGTTGCAGTATGAGCAAGGGGGGCCAGGGCTATGGGGAGGTGTTGCCCTGGTTTTTCAGCCTTCTGATGTTTTACATTCTTCTACTGGAGCTTTCTCAAGCTTGTAACAAAAACAAAGACTGATATTTTGTAAATATGCATTCCTTCTGGGGGAAGGACAAATTGATGGACTGCTGGTTTGACCAGCGGGGTTGGAGGGGTGTCAACCTCGTCCCCCCAAAGTCCCCCCAATCGCTGGTCAAAGTCTAAACTCTATTTAAACCTTGAACTCAAAAATAAAGTCCTTCTTTTTCTCACTCTCAACCTGACGTGTGAGTGTCCTTCTTTTCATGTCCTCTTCCAACATCTGGTGACCACGAGTGAAAATTGCAGTGCGTGGTGTCAGTGAGCCTGTTCTAAGGTAACAGGGATATGCTTGTATGTAGCCCTTGCAAAAATGCTATTCCCCACATCCAGGGTTGACCCTTTGGTCTTGGACCTTTGGCAAGGCTTGCTGGAGCAGAAAAAAGCTTCTGTTTCTGGTGATGATTTTCAGTGTTTGTATTATTATAGGAAAAACCTGGGTTTTTCCCGAGTGTTGAGGAAATTTTTTTTGACAGAGACCTGGAGTCAGTTTGGTGATGATTGATTCAGATTTTGTCTGTAAGTTGCAAGGCGGGCAATGCAGTTGGTGAGGCTCTGGAAACAGTATGATAATGTTTTAAGAAATTATGAGAGCTCGGTAGCTCTCGTGAGTGCCTGTGTCTCTCCTGGAGAGTTTTCTGGCTCGGATGCTGAGGCTGAGGGGGAAGAAGAACCCCTCTCAGAGGCTGAGGCAGGTTCCGAGTCTGACTGGGGGGCAGAGCTCTCCCTTTCCTTCCAGGATGCTGCGCTGGAGGACGTCTCCATCCCTGGCAGTGAGTTCGGTTCCCCGGGGGAGGATGGGGCTCTTGGCCGACCAGCAGATCATTGGCCCTGGCCCCTACTTAACCTTGTGCACACCACATGGTCCTGGTCTTTTGTCCCTGATCCCTGCTGGCATGCTGGAATAAACTTTTGCTGGAATTTATCCTGCAAATAGCCCTTCTTGCCTCTCTTCGGTGGTGTGTGTGGTGTGTGGACCTGACTGCTTTGCCTGAATGCCTCTCCAAGTGGCCTTTCCACAGGAGATGCTTTTTGGGAAAATGGTAGCAGCAACCACCATCTAAACTCTGCGTTGCTACAGCCCAGTCTAAAGGACTATCTATGTGTGATGGGATGATTTTCACTGCAGAACCCAGATATGTGCAGATGAAATTATATCTATTGCACATCCTGGCCAGAACAACATCCAGCCCAGGATAAAGTAATGGCTTCCGTGATTCTCTAACACTGAAAAAATGTTGTTGGACTGCTTCAGTTTCTGAAGAAACTGTTGGACAATTTCTTTATACAGGAAAAGAAAAAACGTTATGTTTTTCCCATGGTTTTGGTGACAATTCTGGGGACAACCCCAGATGGGACAACTGCTTTTGACACTCTGGGGATTCGGGATTGTGAGGGGCTCCAAGCAGGCATGGAATAAACTAACTGAGGAGACCTTGTGTTCCTGAGTCCAATGAGTTCAAAGCAAGATCCCTGTGTTTGTATTAAGACATTACTTTGGGGTAAATATAATACTGGTGGTGATGCTGTTGCAGCCCTAAAATCACAAGCCAAACAAAATTAAAATAATAAGAAGTGCTTATGGTTTACTGAAGCTCCTCTGGGTGCACTTCTGGCAAAATGCACACGTCATATAGGGCTTTGACACTTTTGTAAGTTTAGCAAATTAGCATAATTGACAAGAATCCCCAATTAGGAGTAAAGTTAATGAAGTAATTCCCCCTCTTGGCCCCCTACTCAAGCCTCCCCCTTGCTTCCAGCTCCACATTGTTCATGTCTAAATACATGGGAAAGTGGAGTGGCCTTGGATGACTGAAGAAACAAGATCAGAACAGTATTCCAGGAATGTGTTTGTGTAACAAAGTACTGGAATTAGCTGGAGAAACTACATAACTATACAATAATAGTCTACAGAGCTACAAATACATTAAAAAGATATAAAAAGCAAAAATCTTCTGCCACCAATGGTATAATTGGATAATGAAAAGAAATTACTAGTGATGGTATAATTTGCTATCCTCTATTAAATACATGTGTAAAGTTACATGAGTATCAAAAGTAAGTTTTAACCTTGGTGCCTGGTTAAAAGTATAAAATGCAATTGCATGGTGAATTCTAAAGCCTTTGGTGTCCATAAAAGTTTGGGGTTAATTCCAGAAGCAGAAATAAGGGTTTGGTTTTGGGGATTACTGTTCCTTCTGTAGGAACTCACTGAAATTTGATTTGGTATAAGGGCTGTACCGAATCTTGTATTAGACTGGGTGAACTGTGAATTTTGCAGTTATGGTTTTGCAGGGTAGAAATCTCCCCCTTGTGCCTTTTTGCATGGTTTGTTATGGACTAGGCAGAACTGTCAGGTCTGAGTTCTGAAGCCACTTCTGCAGCTCTTGCCTTGTGGGGTTCAGGCCCCTCTGTGCTATTTTGTGGAAGCATCAAATTGGGTCTCAGCTGTGGGTAAAAGAGAAAATAAAAAAGGAAATGCAGGTTTGAGCGCTGCAGGATGTACTGTGAGTTTGTTTATAGGAGCATGTGTGTCTGCATTTGTATAGGAATAGGTTGTATGTGTTTAGTCTTGCTGGCATATTTGAAAGAGGAACGCCTGTTACATTAAAGATCTGTTGAAAGAGTGTTTGTCTTATGTTACAATGCAAGATGCAACCAAAAAGATGTATTCTATTACTATCTGTTAAAACCAGGTGGAGCAGTTTTCTTTATCTCTTTCATGACCCATTCCCCACCCAGGGAGATATCTTCTGTTAATGGGCCATCACTGCATGACTGATAAAATCGCATCATCCCATTGGGAGATGCTCCACCCAGGAGGAGGAGCCAAGCATTCCTACCTGGATATAATCTGGGATTTGGAACTTCACAGCACCCTTTTCCACTGGATTTCCAGAGGAAGACTGGACCCATCTACACCACCACTGGACCTTCACAGGAGAACGACATCCTTCTACAGGATCACTGCTTCAACAAAACCACATCTGTTGCTCCAGACGAACTGCAGCCAGCATTTATTCAGAGTGCTACCAAGACCCAGGCCTACAGGGTGTCCGGTTGTATTCTGACTCTGCCAGCGTTTTTGGACTACTCCATTTTATTTTAATTTTCCTGGTAAAGAACTGTTTTTCCTATTTGCCTGAGAGCATGGCTGTGCTGCTGGAGACCACAGTGGGTGACCTGGTCATCGACCTGTACACCGAGGAGCGGCCCCGTACTTGTCTGAATTTCCTGAAGCTCTGCAAAGTCAAGTACTACAACTATTGCCTTATCCATACTGTTCAGAGGGATTTCATGATACAAACTGGTGATCCCATGGGAACTGGCCGTGGAGGGGAATCCATATTTTGTCAACTGTATGGTGATCAAGCCAGATTTTTTGAGGCAGAAAAGGTGCCCAGGATCAAGCACAAGAAGAAGGGAACTGTGTCAATGGTGAACAATGGCAGTGCCCAGCATGGATCACAGTTCCTCATTACCACGGGGGAAAACCTGGATTACCTTGATGGTGTACATACGGTGTTTGGAGAGGTGACAGAAGGCATGGATGTATTGATGACAATTAATGAAACCTTTGTAGATAAGGATTTTATCCCATATCAAGATATCAGGATAAATCACACAGTCATTTTAGATGATCCCTTTGATGATCCGCCTGGCTTGTGCGTTCCTGATCGCTCCCCAGAACCTAGAAAGGAACAGCTGGACAGTGGCAGAATAGGAGCAGATGAAGAGATAGATGACACAAAAGGACGGTCTGCAGATGAAATAGAAGAAGTTCAGGCAGAAAAAGAAGCAAAAACTCGTGCTATTCTTCTGGAGATGGTGGGAGACTTACCAGATGCAGACATCAAGCCACCAGAAAATGTGCTGTTTGTTTGTAAGCTGAATCCTGTGACCACAGGTGAAGACCTGGAGATAATATTTTCACGCTTTGGTCCCATTCAAAGTTGTGAAGTGATCCGAGACTGGAAGACTGGTGAATCTCTTTGCTATGCTTTCATTGAGTTTGAAAAGGAGGAAGACTGTGAGAAAGCCTACTTCAAAATGGACAACGTGCTGATAGATGACAGACGGATCCATGTGGATTTTAGCCAGTCTGTTGCAAAGATTAAATGGAAGGGAAAAGGTGGGCAGTATACCAAGGAAGATTTCAAGGACTATGAGAAGGAATGTAAGAAATCTTCAAGATTTGCTCTGAAGGAAAAGGTAAAGTCAAAGCATGATGCCACGTATGACCTGGTGCTGGATGAGGATGTAGAAGAGTGTCACACAAGTCAGTCACACTTGGCTAAAAAACAGAAGAAGAAAAAGCACCACCACTCTGAAGATGATGAGAAGAGGACCAAAAAATTGAAGTATTCTGACCGAAAGCATGAAGAACGGTGTAGGGAAAGGACCAAGGGTGAGAAGAAAGACAGGCTTCGGAGCCACAGCTGTTCTCAGGAGAGAGGTTACACTTACTGTAGATGAAAAGGCAAGTATGTATGAAGGACAAGAAAAGGAAAAGACAGAGGGGAACAAATATAATAAATGTAACCTTTTTCTTTAAAAAAAAAAAAAAAAAGAAAACAAAGAAAAAAACAAAAAAAACCCCAAAAAATCCCCCCAAAAAAACAAAAACGAAAAACCAAAAAAATCCAACAGAGCTGCAGTGGCCAGGGTGGAGGGAGACCCACTGCACTGCCCCATATCTACAACAGGTCTTTTAGATGAACAGCAATACCATACTCCCAGCCTGCTGCAATCTTCCTTTTGCAACTTTGTATATTCCATCTTTAAGTCCTGTCTTGCTGCCCAGGCCTGCAGTCAGCTTGGCTCATTTCACCTTCTTCATTCACGACAGGCTGTTCATCTCACATCTATCACATCTTGGGTGTCACTGTATGTTGTAGTGAATCACCCTGGGCCCAGTTTCTTCATGCAGGAAAAGCCAAATCTTTATTCACACAACTCATTTTATACAGTTTTCACAGACCTTGCGTGCAATTCTAATTGCTTGATAGTTTTCTTACCATTCCTCTATTGGTTAGTTAAGAGCATTTGACTTGTCCATCAAATCTCTCTATTCTTTACTGAGGCTTAAATCAGTCGTGAGTCCACCATCAATGGGTGCCCCATGTGAGGAGCACGTACTGACAACTGACCCTCCTTCCAAAGATGATAAACTCTCTTTTTTTGTGTTCCTTCAAAACCTCCTTGTCCATCCAGGCTGGACGTTTTCCTCATTGTAATGGATGTGATGGATAAATTAATGTATTAAAATATGGGAAATATAATAGATGTAGTGAATAAAAAAATGTATTAGAAATATTGTACTTTGTAACTCTGAAACTACAAAAGTAAGCCCTGGTTCCCAGAATGGGAAAGGCGTTTCCAAATACCAGGACTTACTTTGCAACTGTGAAGTAACAGATTGAAACTTAAATTTGCAAGAGAAAAGGGTTGGCGAGCCAGGATGTGGCTCGTTAATCAAATCGGACTCCGTGCACCTGGACCATCAAGTGGCTGACGCCAATCTCGAGGGAGGACCCGGAGATGTGGAAAAATCACCATTCCAAAAAGACGTTCCGGGAAAATCCTTTCAGACATACCCCAGTGCTGGGAAATCTGTTCAAGATTCATCACCGAGTGAAAGACTGTGTTTGAATATGAAGACTGAACAGAAACACAATGAATTCACCGCTGGGCACAGAAAACAATATAAAAATCAGACTCGAAATCCAGCAAGTGTGGACAGGGCAGGATTGAACCCTTGCTGTCAGCCGCCTGTTTCACCCAGCATTAGATCAAATGTTGCTTGTGGCTGTCTTAGATAGATATTTGGAAATGGAAAAATAAAATTTTGTTCTTTTTTATCCAATTGGCTAATAATTATTTATAACATCGACTCATCTTTTGGCACACAGGGACAGTCTGTTCCTGTGCCCTCAAAATCTCTGTTTTGAAGGACATCCATCCTTCCTGGACTCCTTTGTTTTTAAGGGCTGCTTCCCAAGGAACTCTCTGAATAAATCTCCTAAACAGGCCGAAGTCTGCCCTCCAGAAGTCCAGTGTGAAAGTTCTATTGATGTCCCTCCTTATTTCACTAAATAATTGAAAACTCTGTAATTTCATGATCACTGTGCCCCAAGCAGCCTCCAACCACCACATCTCCCACCAGCCCATTTCTATTTGTAAACAACAGGTCTAGCATAGTCCCTCCCCTGGTAGGCTCATGCTACAGAATTCCTCAGGGAAGGTGGACATGATATATACCTAGGCCTTGAACTACCCGAGCTGAGGCCTTCACAAAGGCCTAACTGAGGCCTTGAAGCCTGTGACGCAGTTAAAAATACTTAGCCGAGTGTTGCGCAGTTAGAAATTAGTAGTTAAGGTGTCAGGGAAAGATAACAAGGTTGTGAAGGTCATTGAGTAGAATTGTTAGTAGGCACGTGATAGTCACCTTAAGAGTAAGTAAAATAAAGTGTGTTTTCATGCTTCTCTCTGCTGTATGCCAATGAAAAAGCCACTGTAAATGTAAACTATATAGAAATGTCTATAAGCAGCCATCTTAATTGAAATAAACCAGAACGTAGCACTTAACCACATTGGCTTGATCTGCGTTCTCTGCACGTCCAACTCCTTTTTATCTCAGGTAATCCTGCTTCAGAAAAGGAGTTTCAGGAGGACTGGGGGTGTTGGGGGTCTTTTTGTCGTAGAGTCCTTAACATCTGGGAAGCATTGACGGGGTCTGGAACCTCAAAGAAAGAAGTACTGGGGGAATATGTTGTCTTGTTAAAAAATGGGGGAATGTTAATCTGCTTCTATTGTCTTTGTGTGAGCAGAATTTGTTGTGGACCTTGATTGTGTTATTGTATTGTTGTTGGAGGGGGGGTCTCCTGTGTGGATGATGCTGTGAGAGGCGTGGCGGATGGATTCTTAGAGAAATAGAGGGGAGCTCGGCTAGTGGCTGCGCTGCAGTCTGCCTCCACGGCACTCCCCCCCCC
>JANPWX010000593.1:2381402-2433293 GCA_024734555.1 Trochalopteron elliotii | reverse complement strand
TGCTCTGCTGGCAGGGTTCTTGCTAAATTTGCACCCCCCCAGCCTTGCTAATCTCTGTTGTGAGGGACACCGCGGCTGCCTTGCAGACTTAGGAATTCCGTCTGTCCCAAATGCAAGGTCCGTGGCAGGGCTGTCAGATGCCCCGCGGGTCACCTAGCTTTCGCAAGGAGACCCCTGTCCACACCCTAGAGGCAGTCCCAAGCCCCTTTTTACATCCCATGTTTCTAAAAGACTTAGCTTTAAAAATTAATCCATAAAACAAAGTCTGGCCTTATACCTGTAATAAATAATCTTTTTGATACAAGAAAGCTAGCTAGAATCCAAGAAATGTCTCAATTTACAATTATATCCCAGAAAGAACAAAGATTTGATTTTCTTCAAAATAAGTATTCTATTAATCTTGAAACAAAGAAAGCATGCATCGAACCCAATAGGATGTAAATGTAAGTAAAAAGTCCCAAGATTAGCAACAGTAAGAAAAGAAAACAGTTTGATTATTAAGAATAGGGGTTAATGTGTTGATGGTTTGTAAGAATATCTTGCAAGGAGAAAATGTTAGAATGTTCCTCTGGGTAGTTCAAGGTAGTTGGTTATTGAAAATAGTACATGCTTTAAAGAAAGTTTTGAAGGAGAATTTTAGTACAATTTTGCAAATTGGTAAGGGGTACATTTTTTTAACTTACCTGATTTGGAATTACAGACAACTGTTGCTTAAAATCCAGCTCAATTTCTGTTTAGTGAGGCATTAGAGAAACCTACTCATAATTGTGCAGAAGTGGTAGGACTTCAAACAAAGATAAGGCCAGATTTGGAAGAGGAGGAACTTGAAGATGGAGAAAAATGGTTTGTAGATGGATCATCAAGGGTGGTGGAAGGGAAGAGAAAATCAGGGTATGCTATCATAGATGGAAACTCAAGCAAAGTAATAGAATCAGGCCCTTTGAATGCTAGCTGGTCTGCACAAGCCTGTGAGTTATATGCAGTCCTGAGGGCACTGAAAAGACTAAATGCAAGCAAAAGGTAGAATAGTCACTGATTCAAAACATGCGTTTGGGGTGGCACACACATTTAGGAAGACATGGGAGGAGAGAGGTTTAATCAACACTCAGGGTTGAGGGTTGATTCATGGGGAAATGTCAGAGTCCAGGGCACCCTTTTGGATGACCTGGAACCCGAGGAAGAAAGTTGCACCCTTGAGTTCTCTTTCAGGTATAGGGGGAAGTTCCATTTGTCCGCACAGCGAAAATGCAATTGCGAAATTGCAATTCTTGTTTCAGGACCAAAAGGAAAAACAGCAGTCATTCGTCCCTTCATTGTGCAAAGGCCCTTCACAGCATGGGGAAGAGACATTTTGGCACAATGGGGTGCGAGACTGGAACTGGATTTTTAATGGGGGTCACTGTGGCACCACTTTGAAACTGATCTGGAAAACAGACGATCCCGTCTGGGTGGATCAGTGGCCCCTTGAGAAAGAAGTTGAGTGCACTCAAAACTCTAGTCAAAGAACAATTGGATAAGGGACACATCAAACCAACAAACAGTTCCTGGAATTCTCCAGTGTTTGTTATCTGCAAAAAATCCTCTGCTTCATGGAGATTGCTTCATGAACTCAGAAAGATCAATGAGATCATCGAAGAAATGGGACCACTTCAGTTGGGACTTCTAGCTCTCTCAATGATTCTGAGAGATTGGCCACTTGTGATCACTGATCTCAAGGACTGTTTTTTTAACATTCCACTTCATCCAGATGATGCTCCTCGATTTGCATTCTCCATCCCAAGCATCAACAGGTAGGAGCCTTTACAAAGATATTATTGGGTGGTTTTGCCCCAAGGGCTCAAAAATTCCCCAACAATCTGTCAATGGTTCGTGGCACGAGCTTTGTCTCCAGCACGGAAGAAGTATCCGGAAGCAAGGATCATTCATTACATGGACGATCTGCTCATTGCAGCATCAACACAACAAGAGCTGCAAAAAGCTCGTGACTGTGTGATTGCAGAAGTGCAAAGCGCAGGATTGGAAATCTCCACTTCAAAAATTCAGGAAGTTGCACCATGGAAATACTTAGGATGGAAGATCACAGAACAAACAGTGACACCTCAGAAAATTCAGATCAGAGCAGAAATTAACAACCTGCAAGATTTGCAACAGCTTTTAGGAGAGATCAACTGGATGAGACCAGTCTTGGGAATCACAAACTATGAACTTACATAGTTGTTCAATCTTATAAGAGGAGATTGCAACATCAAATCTCCCAGAACTCTCAAACCAGAAGCTCAGAAAGCCCTCGAGAGAATTGCTGAAGCCCTCCAACAGAAACAGGCACATCGCTTTGTAGAATCACTCCCATTCTTTCTTGCGGTGTTAGGAGAAAAAATACAATTATATGGGTTGATTTTTCAATGGGATGTGTCACAAACTGACCCATTGTTAATTTTAGAGTGGATTTTTTTATCTTACAGATCCCCGAGGACAATCCTTACAACTTTGGAGATGTCAGCTCAAATCATCATAAAAGCTAGGTCCAGGCTGTTGACAATGGCAGGCAAAGATTTTACAACAATTGCAAAGAATTTCTCTTTGATTGCCTTGAGCAATGCAACAGTTTGGCCCATGGCTCACCCCAAAGAGAATTTTTGGGAAACTCTGGCCAATGCTTCAGGGTTAGACACCATCTGTTTAACACACTCAAGACCAGGGAAGCCCTTTTCAACATGTTTAGTGGGGTTGCCAGTGAGCAAATGGCCGATTCCAGAAAACATCCCTCCAACAGTTTCAAAGGTCATTTTAAACCCAGCGGACCAATGGGATGTTTGGACGGAATTCCTTCCTGTGGCTCATTTTGAACCTCAGGAACTGGAAATTCTTGGATCAGTCAAAATGAATTTTTGTGTGAAATTCAATCGGTCTGGAGTGGCAGAGAATAAAACAATAGACGTCACTCCAAACCACATCATTTACAAAAATGCATCATCTTGGTGTAATTACACTAAGATGTTGGACGAACCATCCAACCATGTTCCAGTGCAATTGCCAAAAGGAATCTTTCTCATTTGTGGGGACAGAATTTGGCCTGCAATCCCTGCAAATGTCAAAGGTGGTCCATGCAGCATTGGAAGGCTTTCATTGCTAACACCCAACATAACATTACTGAGAGAACAAAAACATAGAGGGGAAAGATCTATCCAACAATATGATCAAAAATGTGATGACGATATTCACACATGGACCAAGGCACAGAGAATCGCGGCTGCAATCCTTTCACCACATGTGGCATCAGCAGCAGCCTTGACACAATTGGATCACTTGGCTTGTTGGCTGAGCAAGCATGCCCGGGCCATTTCTCTTACACTGAGTGACATGTTAATAGATATTGACGGTGTAAGACGAGCAACCCTCCAAAACAGGGCAGCAGTTGATTATCTTTTGCTGTCACATGGGCATGGGTGTGAGGAATTTGAGGGAATGTGCTGCATGAACTTGTCGGACCATTCCAAGTCCATTCATGAGAACATCAAGCAATTGCGGGAGAGTGTAAACAAAATTGGAGAAGTAACTGGATCATGGATGAATGGCTTTCTTGATTTTTTTGACCTTTCACCATTGTGGAAGGACATTTTGAAAACAGGTATATGTATTCTATTGGGGTTTGTAATTCTTTTCATGGTCATGCCGTGTTTATTTCAATGCATGCGGCGAATGTTGGACAAAAGTGCCAAAGAGGTGTTTTTGGCGCAAACCGGAGGGGGAGATGTCGGAGTCCAGGGCATCCCTTTGGATGACCTGGGACCCGAGGAAGAAAGTTTGAACCCTGGACAAGGGGGTGTGAAGCCGGTCCAGGGGGGTTGGAGACCTTGGCACACAGCCCAGAAAGACACCGAGTTTGATTTTAGTCCATGGGAAAAGCTCCCAACACTGAGAGAAGAATTACAAACCTCAAGGATGTGAAAACAATAGTTTAGGACAGCACGGGGTGAAAAATTTTGTAGTTTTAGGATTCTTAGCATAGAGGTAAATGAGGGACAAGATGGAGGATTTAGGGTGTTGCCCTGGGTTCTTTTCCTTCTTCCTTGTCCTCCATCTTCTGAGGTGGAGATGACACAAGGTAGTTTGAGGGGATTGGGTTAAGATAGAAGTGACCTTTCTAGTACAGGCACTAGACATTGGCACAAATTAATAAATAATGGACATGTAGTTATCTGTATAAAAGTAGAGCAACACCCCATTGGGGGGCAGTGGCCTCGTGTCCCAGCCGCTGTCCGGACCTCGGCTGGGTGCGGAGAAAACTGAGAGATATCAAATAATAAACAACACGAGAAATCTGAAAACAAGGCCTTGAAGACTGCTTTTTTCCACATGATGCGGCTCAGGGCTTTTAGAGGGCCAAGGACTCTTAACAGCCGGAATCTCGGGTGAGAAAACCAAACCCGAGAAAACCCTAGATAGGCAGAAAAGGGATTTAAGGAAAGAATTACCCCTGGCTGGGTGTCCTGGTTTAGGACAAATTAGGGGAAGGTCTCCAGAAGGAGCCCCCCAGAAAACAAACCTCCACCACCCCTCCCCCAGCTCTGGGTTTGGGAAGGAATTCCTCGGAGGAAAAGTGGAAAATACCTATTTAATGACAAATAAACAAAAACACTCCCCAACACAAGGGAAAAGAACAATAGCCCCAGATGATACTCAGGCAGTTGCTGTGAAGGGAGGGCGCAGAGCTTCTCTCGCGAGCCCCAGAGATCCCCAGATATTCCCAGGTCAGGTCAGGCCTGAAGCCGGTCCAATGATCTTCGGTGGGGGGCGGGGGGGGGGGAAGAGAGAAAAAGGAAAAGAAAAAAACCTGAAGCAGCCAAAGCCAGCAAAAGCAAAAGCCATCAGCAAAAGCAGAGAGAAAAAAACCCAAGAGCCCAAAGAACAAGTAGCCCAGCCGCGGCAAAACAGCCCACCAAAGGGCAGGCAGCTGTTAGACATAACAGTGTAGAACACAGGGACAAAGCTGCACGATTGGGATAGGAGGCACCGTCAACCCAGGACACTGGGGAAAGCCAGAAGTGGGGGAATGAGGACTGGCCCCTGGAACGAATCATAGAATATTATGGTCCAGCCACATGGGCAAATGCTGGAAGTTGGGGCTATAGAACTCCCATTTACCTCCTGAACAGATTGATAAGACTGCAGGCCATTGTGGAAATTGTCTCAAATCATACCTTGGAGGCCCTAGAATTGCTAGCCAAACAACACTCACAAATGAGAGTCTTTGTGTATCAAAACAGATTGGCTTTGGACTATTTGCTAGCTGAAGAAGGAGGTTTCTGTGGGAAATTCAATGAATCAGAATGTTGTATAAAAATAGATGACTATGGGGAAACCATCAGAGGTCTGGCAGCTGAAATAAAAAAGGTAGCTCATGTACCAGTTCAAAAATGGAACTCCATTCTTCAGGCCTCATGGTGGGATCAGTTGTTTGGGCAAGGGGCTTGGTGGAAGAAAGTTGTGTTTATCATTTTACGTTCTGTGGCAGATATAATGTTCCTGCCTTGTTTAATTCCTTGTTTAATAAGATTGATTCACTCAGTAGTCCAGGGTATGCAGATAGTGGCCATGCCCACTGATCCAGAACTCGCTGGAAGAAAGGCTGGCCAGATCTCTAGGATTATGAAGTGTGAAGAGAAAAGTCGGACTGCTGAAGCGTTGGAAAAATTTGAGGAGAAAATAAAAGAGGAAAACATTTCATACCAAAAGTACTGTGAAAAAGTACAAGAGGAGTCTGATGGATATTATGAAGATTGGTATTAGAATTTAATTAGTTGGTGAATAGATGAAAAGGGGAAAGTACATCATTTAATAAAATGTAGTTGTTAGAAAAATGGGAATAAACATGAATTTAATGAGTTAATAAAAGAGGTGGAGGATTGTAATAGATATGTTGGTAAATTTGTGTAATAAAATATGGGAAATATAGTAGATGTAGTAAATGATAGAATGTATTAGAAATGTTATACTTTGTAACCCTGTAAATACAAAAGTAAGTCCTGGCTCCTGGAATGGAGGAGGCGTTTCCAAATACCAGGACATGCTTTGCGAACTGTGAAGTGACAGATTAACACCCCAATTTGCACGAGAAAAGGGAGTAGCTCGCCAGGATGTTACTCCTTGATGGAATCAGACCCTGTGCACCTGGACCATCAAAACATTGATGGTAATCTCGAGGGTGGATGCTGAGTTTGGATAAATCAGCATCCCAAAAGAAGATTCCAGGAAAATCCTTCAGACATACCCCAGTGCTGGGAAATCTGTTTAGGATTCATCACCAGGTGAAAAGACTATGTTTGAATATTAAGACACAATACCACCAGGCACAACATACAGTATAAAACTCGGACTCAAACCCCTGCAAATCGTGGAACAGGGCAGGATTGCACTCTTGCTGTTGGTCGCCTATTTCACCCAACATTCGAATGTTGTTTCGTGGCTGTCCCAGATAGATTTTTGAAAATGGAAAAATAAAATTTATTCTCTTTATCCGACTGGCTAATATTAATTTATAACAGTAGGTATTTATTGGAAGGCCTTCAGGATCCACCTTGGGCAGGACAGGAGCCTGACAAAGGCTGCGCTCAGGGTGGACTAAGAATAGTCACAAAAAAATGGCTGATCAGTCACACTTTTATAAGTTTTGGTCCATTTGCATATTGGGGTTTAATTGTCCAATTACAGCTTCAGGTTGTGAGCTCTCATGTTGGGAAAGATGAGACAGCAAAAGCTTACAGGTATGATTGCTTGGCAAGAGAGTCTAAAAAAATATAAAACCTGTGAGTGAAATAGAAATGAAAGCTAGCTTTGAGATGTAGGCATGGCAGGCAGGAAGACTGTGATTATCTGGAGATGGGTTGAGTGATAGCAAACAAAGGGACACCAAGGGACCCAAGGGCGTATCCCCACCAAGGTATCAGTGTTACTGTCCTCGGTTGACGGTGCCTCCTATCCCAATCGTGCAGCTTTGTCCCTGTGTTCTACATTGTTATGTCTAACAGCTGCCCCCCCCCCTTCAGCGGGCTGTTTTGCTGCGGCTGGGCTACTTGTTCTTTGGGCCCTTGTTTTTTTTGTCTTTTGCTGCTGGCTTTGCTTTTGCTGCTGGCTTTGCTTTTGCTGGCTTTGGCTGCTTCCGTTTTTTATCCTTTTTCTCTCCCTTTTCATTCTTCCCCCCCCACCCCCCCCGAAGATCATTGGACTGGCTCCAGACCTGACCTGGGAATATCTGGGGATCTCCAGGGCCAGCGAGAGAAGCTCTGCGCCCTCCCTTCACAGCAACTGCCTGAGTATCATCTGGGGCTATTTTTCTTTTCCCTTGTGTTGGGGAGTGTTTTTGTTTATTTGTCATTAAATAGGGTTTTTCCACTTTTCCTCCGAGGAATTCCTTCCCAAACCCAGAGCTGGGGGGTGGGGTGGTGGAGGTTTGTTTTCTGGGGGGCTCCTTCTGGAGACCTTCCCCTAATTTGTCCTAAACCAGGACATTACTGATTCAGCTTATGTGGCAGGAATTGTCTCCAGAGCGGAGCGAGCAATATTGCAGGAATCGTCTAACATGAGTCTCTTTCAATTGCTTTCAAAACTTATTAAATTAATATCTCTTAGAAAGCACCCATTTTTTGTCATGCACGTCAGGTCACACACAGATTTGCCAGGGTTTATTGCAGAGGGAAACAGAAGAGCCAATGCTCTCGCTGCCCCTGTGGAAATGGCCCCACTGGCAAATGTATTTGAGCAGGCAAAAATCAGCTATCAGCTCTTCCACCAAAATGCTCCAGGTCTAGTTTGCAGATTTAACCTCACCCGCGAACAGGCCAAAGCCATCGTGGACACTTGTCCCTCTTGTCAGCAACATGCTGTTCCCACTCTGAATGCAGGTATGAACCCCAGGAGTCTCCACAGCTGCGAAGTGTGGCAGACAGACATGACTCACATCCCACAGTTTGGGAAGCAAAAATATGTGCACATCTCAGTAGACACTTTTTCAGGTGCAGTTTTTGCCTCCACCCACACAGGTGAAAAATCCTGGAATGCAATAACACACTTAATCCAGGCTTTTTCATTTATGGGCATCCCAAAAATTCTAAAAACAGATAACAGGCCTGCATACAAATCCAAGGAATTCTGCAATTTCCTGCAGCAATGCGGAGTGGAACATAAAACAGGCATCCCACACTCCCCGACAGGCCAAGCAGTCGTGGAGAGGACCCACAGAGATCTTTAAAGGGTTCTCAGTCAGCAGCAGCAGGTTTTGAAAATCGAACCTGCCTCAACCCGACTGGCCAAAGCATTGTTCACCATAAACTTTCTAAATTGTTCCTTTGATTCACCAAACCATCCGATTGTCCAGCATTTTGGCAAGAGCCAGCAGCTGGCTCTCAAGGAAAGACCACGTGTCCTCATCAAAGACCCTAAGACTGGATGAACAGAAGGTCCTCATGAGCTAGTGGTGTGGGGGAGAGGAAACTCCTGCATCTCTGCACCCACTGGATTGAAATGGATTCCAGCTAAGTGGGTGAGGCCCTATGTTCCGAAAGTCTCTGAGCAGAAGTCACAAGTCTCAGTTGCCAGCTGGTGCAGAAGAAGAAAGCCACAAAACTCCTGGGAAGAGTACTCTTTGTTTTTGCTCTTTCTTGACTGATCATGCAATATGTTGCTGCTCTGAGTTTTTCTTTGCAGTCCCAGATCACCTGCCCAAAAAGAGGAGTCCCACAACTGTCAAAATCCGACTGCTGTTCCAGCTTGCCAGCACCTGAACACCTGCCAGTGAAATGTCCTAAACACTGTCAGCAGAGACTGGAACAGATTTGAAAAAACTGACTGAACTGAGACTCCTGGAGTGATCAAACTTTCTACTAAAGATGGACTGTCAAATTTGTTGTTTTTGTTTTGTTGTTTTAAATTTTATTAATCTCTTGTTCTATTAATTATGCAGTTTGTAACATCTCCTCAAATTCAAAACATTTAGCTTTAAAAAAGATAAAAGGGGGAGATGTGCAATGCATGATTAAGCCTTTCAAAGTTTTATATGTGTTTTATTTATTTTGTGTTGGTATGTTCCTTCCCAAATCCCTTCACCCGTTCCCAAACCCACATAGTATCTCCCAGAGAGGAGCCCCTTGTCCATCACCCTGGTAACTTGAAGGGAGATCATCTCCCATTCGACCAGGTGCTCAGACACCTGCCCTCTTCAATTGTTGTGTTAAGTGTCCCCCTCTGGAACCTCCCACCCTTTCCATCTGTTGGCCCGAATTCTCCTGTTGCCCCAGGCTGTGTCCTGGGGTACAAAAGTGAGAAGGACAGGCCAGGCCATGCTTTTGCATGTGGAGCTGCACCTGAATAAACACCTTCCAAACCCACCGCAAAGTCCACTCTTCATCTCCAAGCCTTATCCACGCTCAGCCAGCTAATCTGAGGAACCCACGAACTGTCTCGGTTGGTCTGGGG
The DNA here is from genome assembly GCA_024734555.1 of Trochalopteron elliotii. Taxonomy (NCBI): domain Eukaryota; kingdom Metazoa; phylum Chordata; class Aves; order Passeriformes; family Leiothrichidae; genus Trochalopteron; species Trochalopteron elliotii. The sequence goes on along the minus strand of JANPWX010000593.1, from coordinate 2,423,822 downwards.
TTTACTGCTTGGCAGTAAGCAGCCCCCAAGGGAGAAACCACCATACAGCAGTGTGCCCAGGTGGCCAAGAGGGCCAATGGCACCTGGCCTGGATCAAGAATAATGTGGCCAGCAGGAGCAGGGAGATCATTCTTCCCTTGTACTAGGCAGTAGTGAGGCCACACCTTGAGTATTGTGTCCAGTTCTGGGCCCCTCAGTTTAGGAAGGACATTGAGATGCTTGAGTGTGTCCAGAGGAGGGCAACGAGGCTGGTGAGGGCTTGGAAAACAGGCATATGAAGAATGACTGAAGCTGGGGATCTTTAGGCTGGAGAAAAGGAGACTCAGAGTTGACCTTATCACTTTCTACAACTTCCTGAAAGGTGATTGTAGACAGCTGGGGGTTGGTCTCTTTCTCCAGGCAGCAACTGACAGAACAAGAGGACACAACCTTAAGCTGCATCAGGGGAAATATAGGTTGGATATTAGGAAGAAGTTTTTCACTGAAAGGGTGATTAAATACTGGAATGGTTTGCCCAGGAAGGTGGTGAAGTCACCATCCCTGGATGTGTTTAAAAAGAGACTAGATGTGGCACTTGGTGCCATGATCTAGTTGAGGGTTAGGGCTGAGTTGGACTCAATGATCTTGAAGGTCTCTTCCAACCTACACATTCTGTGATTCTGTGATTCTGTGATTCTGTGATTCTGTGATTCTGTGATTCTGTGATTCTTCTTGTTCTCCCTTGGCATCCATCTTCTGATGTGACGTGGGCATAAAGTAGGCTAAGGAGATTGGGTCAAAGTAGAAATGACCTTTCTAGTATAGGTGATAGGCATTGGCACAAAATTGTAAATAATAAGTACGTAACTATCTGTATAAGAAGGCAGCAACCTCCCATCACGGGGGGAGTCACCTGTGTCCGAGCTGCTGTGAACATCTCAGCCAGGCACAGAGAAATTTGTAAGATAAGAAATAATAAACACACGAGAAACCTTGAACAACAAGATCTTGAGACTCCTCTTCATTCTCATGCTAAGCTCAAAGTCTTCAGAGGGCAAAAAAGACTCACTCGAACCACCAACCTAAATCTGGGGCAAAAAAAGAGAAAACCCAAAAACCTGAGACTCTTCAACAGAATAACTCCACAACAGTAATGGTGGTGAGACTTATGGGAGACAATGTTACAAGTGCGGCAAACAAGGGCACTTCAAGAAAAACTGCCCAGAACTTGCAAAGACTGCAAGCTCACCGGATGTTTGTCCAAGACAGACATCACCAAATACCCATCTTTCGGGAAACTCAAAAATGTTTATATTTCAGTTGCTACATTTTCAGGTGCGATTTTTGCATCATTGCACACAAGTGAGACAGCACAACACGCTTGTCAACATTTTTTGCAAGCATTTGTATCACTGGGTGTCCTGCAGGAAATCAAAACAGATAACAGTCCAACTTACACGGGAAAAGTGCTTGACAAATTTTTGAAGAGGTGGGGTGTCCATCACACTTTTGGTATCCCATATTCTCCAACGGGTCAAGCAATCATTGAAAGAACACATCATACATTGAAATCCCTTTTGGACAAACAGATAAGGGGGGCGGTGGATGCAACACCTCACAATGCGCTTGAACAAAGCCTTGTATGTGTTGAATTTTCTAAATGGGTCTTTTTACAAAGCCCACTCCATCAATTGTCAGACACTTTTCAGACAGCACAAAACCGAAATTAAAGGAGAATCCTTTGGTTTTGGTCAGGAACCCAGAAACAGGGCAAATTGAAGGACCATTCAAATTAATAACTTGAGGAAATGGTTATGCTTGTGTCTCCACAGAAGCTGGACCGAAATGGGTGGCAGCAAAGAACATGAAACCCTACCGAGTCCAACGCAAGCAGATGTGGACCCCAAGACCAGGAACAGAGAAGTGGGCACACAGACTTGAGCTGGGATCAAGACAATGGACATCCCTTTGTTTTACGTGCAAAAGAGACTCTGGGATTTGGGTTTTCTTTGGGAGTTGGGTGGTGTTGCATTTCAGGGATTCCCACGGGAAGGAGGCCCTTAGTAATACACATCTGCCTCATCTTCTTCTTGATTGTCTTGAGCAATGCAGCAGTTTTGTCCATGGCTCAGCCAAAAGAGAATTTTTGGGAAACTCTGGCCAATGCATCAGGGTTGGACACCATGTGTTTGACACACTCAAGGCCAAGGAAGCCCTTTTCAACATGTTTAGTGGGGTTGCCAGTGAGCAAATGGCCAATTACAGAAAACATCCCTCCAACAATTTCAAAATTCATTTTAAATCCAGTGGACAAATGGGATGTTTGGACAAAGTGCCTTCCTGTGGCTCCTTTTGAACCTCAGTGTAATAGATATGATCATAAATTCGTGCAATTTGATGTAGAAGTGATAGTAGATATAGTAAATGATAGAATGTATATTTTCTGTAACCCTGTGAGTATAAAAGTAACCTTGATTCCCGGAATGGGACAGGCATTCTCCAAATACCGGGACATGCTTTGTATACGAATTAACATCTCGATTTACACCAAAAAGCAAGGTGGCTTGCCAGGATGTAGCTCCTTGAGCTAATCAGATCTTGGGCACCTGGACCATCAACCCACCATCAACCCATCGATACCCATTTCGAGGATGGACCCTGAATTTGATGACATCATCATCCCAAAAGAAGATTCCCGGAAAATCCTTTCAGACGCCGCCCAGCACTGGGAAATCTGTTCAGGGTTCATCATCAAGTGAAAGACTGGGTTTGAATTTGAAAAACACAATACCTCTGCTGCCGGGAGGCACAAAATACAGTACAAGAACCTGGACTCAACAACCAGCAAATCGTGGAACAGTGCGAGATAGCAGCCCTGCTGTCGGTCGTCTGTTTCACCCAATATTCGAATGTTGTTTCCCGTGGCTGTCCCAGATAGATTTAAAAAGGAAAAATAAAATTTATTTGTTCTATCCAATTGGCTATTGATCATTTATAACATCAGGAACTGGAAATTCTTGGATCGGTCAGAATTAATTTTTGTGTGAAATTCGGCCATTTTGGAGTGGCAGAAAACAAAATGATAGATGTCACTCCAAACCTCATCATCTACAGAAATGCATCATCTTGGTGTAATTACACTAAGATGTTAAAAAACCATCCAACCATGTTCCAGTGCAATTGCCAACAGGAATATTTTTCATTTGTAGGGACAGGATTTGGCCCACAAATTTTTAGGGATGTGCTGCATGAACCTGTCAGATCATTCCAAATCCATTCATGAGAACATCAAGCAATTGTAAGAAAGTGTGAACAAACTTGGAGAGGTAACTGGATCGTGGATGGATGGCATGTTCAATTTGTTTGACCTTTTACCGTTGTGGAAGGAAGTTTTGAAAACAATTGTATATGTCTTATTGGGGCTTGTAATTCTTCTCATGATCATGCCATGTTTACGTCAATGCACACGGCAAGCCATGGACAGATTTGCCAAAGAAGTGTTTTTGGTGCAAACAGGAGGGGGAGGTGTCAGAGTCCAGGGCATCCCTTTGGTCACCCTGGAAGGTCAGGAACCTTGGCAGAGATGTCTGGGACTTGAGAAAGAGAGTTTGAAACCTGTACAGGGGGGTTTGAGACCTGTAGGGGGGTCTGGGATCTGCACAGAGGGGTTGGAGACCCTGGCAAAGAGCCCAGGAAGACACGGTCTTTGATTTCAGTCCATGGGAAAGGCTTCAAACACAGAGAGGAATTGCAAATCACAAGGGTGTGAAAGACAGTAGTTTAGCTTATTACAGGGTGGAAAGTTTTGTAGCTTTGTGTTTTTAGAATGGAGGTGAATGAGGGCAAGATGGAGAATTTTGGGCGGTGCCCTGGGTTCTTTTTCTCCTTCGTCTCCATCTTCTGCTGTGACAGTGGCACAAAGTAGTTCAAGGAGATTGGGTCAGAGTAGAGATGACCTGTTTAGTACAGGTAATAGGTATTGGTATGTAATTGTAAACAAGGGACATGTAATATTCAGTATAAAGGGCAGTGACATCCCACTGGAGGAGGAGTTGCTTGCTGCCCGAGCTGCTGCACAAACCTTGGCTGGGCACAGAGAAAATTCTAAGATAAGAAATAATAAACAAAGCAAGAAACCGTGAGAAACAAGAACTTGAAGACTCCACTTTATTTTTGCATCTGGCTCAGGGCTTTTCAGAAGGCAAAAGACTCTAAAACCATCTAAATCTTGAGTGAAAAACTCAAGACCGAACCAGTTGGGGGAGGGGAGGGAGGGCCCCTTAGGAGGTTTCCTTCCAAATTTGCCCTACCACTACACTGGGTTATAAATAAAAATAACTTAGGTGTTGGATTTTAATTGGTTTTGCTTATTGTTTAAAACTCCTTGAAATGAGTTGGAAGGGGCCATTTTTCTTGCCTTGTTACCCACAGCTCACATTCCGTGAGACTGTAACTTAGATAAAAAACAATAAACAACCAAGTCTGAACACGAAATCAATGTGTCTAGCATCTTCTGTCCAGACCTGGCTAGAGCTAACAAAAACACAGTGGATTAGCTATATCTGGATGTGTTTAAGAAAACACTGGATGTGGCACTTGGTGGCATGGTTTAGTTGAGGTGTTAGGCTGGGTTGGACTCGATGATCTTCCAAGAGGTCTCTTCCAACCTTGTGATTCTGTGAATTTGTGATTCTGTTAAAAGCAGGTGGGGCAGTGTTCTTTATCTCTTCCATGACCCATTCCTCATAACTTTGGGGGATATCTTCTGTTAACGGGTCAGTTGTTAAAACCAGGTGGAGCAGTGTTCTTTGTCTTTTCCACAACCCATCCTCTCTCCAGGGAGATATCTTAATGGGCCATTAAGGCTCAATGCATGACTGATAAAATTACATCATCCCATTGTGAGGTGTTACACCCAGGGGGAGGAGCCAAACATTCCCCCCTGGCTATAATCTGAGGTTTGGAACGTTACAGTCAGCCTTTTTCCACTGGATTTCCAGATGAAGACCAGACTTTTCTACTTCACCACTGGACTTTCAGGGGAAAACAACACCCTTCAACAGGATCACCGCTTCAACAGAAATACATCTGTCAGTCCAGGAGGACTCCAGCCTGAGGGGCCCTGTGCCGGTGTGGCAATGGTGGTGGAACACGGTATGGTGGCCAAGGCCCTCGTGGGGCAGGTGGTGCTGCCCGGGGACCTGCTGCTGCTCCCTGCACACTACGATGAGGACGTGGAGGGCGAGCGGCAGCGGCTGGGTGCTGGCGCGGTGCCGCAGGGGCGGCTGCTGTGTGGGCCAGGGCTGCGGCACAGCAGGGCCAGGCTGCTGGTGACCAAGTGTGGGCTGCTGCAACACCAGCCCGGGGGCGGCGGCACCTACTGGGTGGACTTGCAGCAGAAGCTGTATGTGCCGGTGAAAGGTGACCATGTCATAGGGATTGTGACAGCAAAAGCAGGGGACGTGTTCAGGCTGGACGTGGGTGGCAGCAAGTCAGCCTCCCTGTCCTACCTGGCCTTCGAGAGTGCCACAAAGAGGAACAGGCCAAACGTGCAAGTGGGAGATCTTATTTATGGTCGGTTTGTTGTAGCAAATAAAGACATGGAACCAGAGATGGTCTGTGTAAACAGCAGTGGAAAATCAAGTGGAATGGGAATAATTGGACAAGATGGCTTCCTCTTTAAAGTTTCCTTAGGTCTAATAAGAAAGCTCTTGGCTCCCAAATGTGAAATAATTAAAGAATTGTCACAGTTGTACCCATTTGAGTTGGTGCTGGGAATGAATGGAAGAATATGGATAAAAGCAAAAACAATTCAACAGACTATAATTATCGTAAATATTTTGGAAGCCTGTGAGTATATGACTGCAGAACAGAGAAAACAAGCACTTGCCAAACTGCCAGGGAACTGATAAGGTGTCCTAGGGTGACTATGATGCCTGTATCCCCAGTTGTCTGTTCTGTGTGTGCTCTGTGTTCTGTACCTTTAAGACTGGTTCTGAGAGTGAGCAGGGAAAGAAGAAGTGTGCAGTTTGTTTTGAAAAACAGTGTTCACTCCTCTGCATCTTTTTCTTCATCCTTGGGACTGTGTGTTCATTGGATGCACGGACAGCAGCCAGAGAGTTTTCTCTTCCTTTTAGTTAGTTTAGCTAGCTGAGGCAAAGAAACTTCCTGGACTGTTTTTTTTTTCCTTTTTCTTGGGACTGTTTAAATCTGCTCTGGACTGAAAAACACAGAGGAGCATCAGGAGCTGCACCTGTGGCCCACTGGGCCTGGGCCTTGGCATTTTCCAGCGCCGAAGGGACCAGGACTGATAAGAGACTGAGAGAGCTGAGCTAAGTTATGGCAAAGACTTCTCTCAGTTTTGCCATCTCTCTTCAGAGCGTCGAGAGGTTTTATTGTTTTGTATTATTCATTCCTTATGCTTGTGGGCAGTTTGTTTGTTAAATAAATAGTTTTTTCCACTTTTCTCTGAGGAAGTTCTTTTCCCAGACTGGCTGTGGGGGAAGGGGCTGTTTGGGTTTGCTCTCCAGAGGAACCCCATTTGGAGGTTTCCTCCTAAATTTGCCCTAAACCAGGACAATACATTTTAAATTGGTGCCCAACTGCATGGCTCGAGAGAGTGGAAAAAACTTGTATTGATTATTGGTTGCATTTTGGTTGTACTTTGTGTGGGGATAAAGTAGTCAGTAGCCATGTTGCTCCTTGAATCCCTAATGTCTCTTGGAATAGAGTCCTTCCTGTATTTCTGTTCCCTAGGTTTCTCTGAGGTTTTAATACCTTTCTGGTCCCTAGGCTTGTTCTCTTATCCAGAATTAGCTGCAGTGTTGTCCCTAACACATAGCTTTTACGCTAGATGTGCATGAATTAGGATTGCTACTTTGTTGGGCTCAGTGATCATGATTTATAGAAAGTTTATACAGGTACTGAAGTTTTTGCCAGGTATGTTCGGTTTATGGGTTTTTTTGTCCTACCCTGCGTCCTAGTTCCAGCAGCATGTTTTGAGGATTTATGAATAATTGCACCCACTTCATTAGAGGAGGAATAGGGGATGAAGCTTTTCAGTCTTCCCTGCCCCTCTTATCTTTTGAATCGGTTACATCACTTTTGGAGAATGTTCAGTGTCCCCTGAATGTTAAAGATACCACCTTCCTGGTATTTAATCTGGTGAGCTTCCTCTATATGGTTTGCAGCTTGTCTAGAGTGAGGTCTGAGATTTCCAGAGGGGCTGATGAGACCCCTGACCCAGAAGTAGGCCCAGGTGTGGAAAATCCTGAGTGGTGTGGAGAACGGGAGGATATGGGTCAAACCCTGAAGAAATTTTCTGACCCTATAGCCTGGGACTTTCCATGTGAACACATTCAGAACCCAGCTGTGGTGGGAAAATATTTGAAAGAGAAATCTCAGGAAGATTCCAAGGACAAAAGGATTATTGTGATAAGCTGGGCCCTGGCATATGCTTACCGCACACTGCTGGATGAAGTAGGGCAGCAGATAGAGGCAGGGGGGCAGGGAGATAAATGAGCAGCTACCCCAGTCACTCAGACAGCGGCTAAACCAGACAGTGAGCCTAAGTCAGCAGCTAAACCAGACCATAAGCCTGAGACAGCAGCTAAACCAGATAGAGAGTCTAAAACACTGGCAGTCACCCCAGTAAAGAAGCACATACAAAAAACAGATCGACCAGTGGATGATGATCCAGGTGAAGGACCCTCAATGCCTCCCAATGACCCCAATCAGAAGCCCAACCAGCTGACACCCAATCAGAAGTTGACCAAACTGACACAAAATCAGGAGCCCAACCAGCTAGCACAAGATCAAATGCCGGACCAGCTGGCACACGATCAGGAGCCACTATTGAGTCCTTTTCCCTGAAGGACCTTCGAGGCCTAAGAAAGGATTATACTCAATGACCGGATGAATCTATAATTAGTTGGTTAGTCCCACTAATTATTAGTTGGTTGGGATGCTGCAGGTGAGGCTACAGTTCTGGATGGCACTGAAGCGAGGGATTTGGGATCCCTGTCACATGATCCAGTTATCGACCAAGGAATGATGAGGGAGGCTACCCCTTGTAGTCTCTGGGAATGGGTCCTGGGAAGTGTGGCATAAAGATATCTATGTGCAGACGATCTCTATATGCAGCAAACCCAGTGGAAGAGTGTAGCCGAATTTCTTAGGGAAGGTGGACATGATCTGTATTTGGACTGTGATTGAATCACCCAGACTGGGCCTCATAGTGAGGTCTGTAGGAGTTTGTGGTGCAGCTGGTATTTCAGCTGCCAAGTCTGTGGCGCAGTAAAAATTACACCTTAAGGTGTTAACAAGGAGCAGAAAGTTTTTCTAGTAGACAATAAGTATAGCAATTAGTGTGGACACACTAGCTGCGTTAAGAGTTTGTTCAACAATAAATGTTTGCATTTTTCCCTTTGCTGTATGCCAATAATAAGACACCTGTAACTGTAAACTATGCAGAGATGTATATAACCTGCCATGTTAGTAGGAATAAACGGAGAACGTAGCATTAACCACATTGGTCGTATCTGCGTTCTGCTCTCGCCCAGACTTCTCATTATTTTCGGGGTTCCCTTGTCTTTTGAAGACCATAGAACAAGGGATTCAATGCTTGAGAGAAATGGCAGTGGCAGAGATTGTCTTCTCAGATGGCATAAACACTAGGAACCCAGGTTTGGTATTATGTACATCTGTGATGTGGCGAAAACTTGTACGATTTGGACCACAAGAGTACTCTTCTGCTTTAGCAACAATAAAGCGGGATGACATGGGGGAGAGCGTGCTGGATATGGCAAGGAAACTTCGACACATGCCCCAACACATGCCAGAATCTCAGCTGTGGAAACCCATCTGCAGAAATTAGAAGACAAAATAGAGGAGAATCACCATACACTCAGAGACGAGATTAAAGAGATGAAAGAGGGCTCTCTCCAAATCTCGGCGGTACAGGTGAGAGGTTCTGGCACCAAACACAGACATTCCCCAGATAGAGAGGGAGGGGGCATCCCACGAGGTGAGCTGTGGTCCCTCCTGCGTGATTGTGGAGAAGACATGAGGAGATGGGTGTCCTGGGTTGACGGTGCCTCCTATCCCAATTGTGCAGCTTTATCTCTGTGTACTACACTGTTATGTCTAATAGCTGCCCCCCCTCGGCGGGCTGTTTTGCCGCGGTGGGGCTACTTGTTCTTTGGGCTTTGCTGCTAGCTTTGTTTTGCTGCTAGCTTTGCTTTGCTGCTAGCTCGGCTTTGCTGCTAGCTTGGCTTTGATGCTGGCTTTGCTTTGCTGCTGACTTTGTTTTTGCTTTTGTTTTTGCTTTTGCTTTTGCTGGTTTTCGCTGCTTTCATTTTTTTTTTTCCCTTTTTCTCTCCCTTTTTTCTTCCCCCCTCCCGAAGATCATTGGACCGGCTCTGGACCTGACCTGGGAATATCTGGGGGTCCCCGATGCCTGAGACAGAAGCTCTGCACCCTCCCCTAACAGCAACTGCTTGAGTATTTTTCTTTTCCCTTGTGTTGGGGAGTGTTTTTGTTTATTTGTCATTAAATAGGTTTTTTCCACTTCTCCTCCGAGGAATTCCTTCTCAAACCCAGAGCTGGGGGGGGGAAGGGGTGGTGGAGGTTTGTTTTCTGGGGGGCTCCTTCTGGAGACCTTCCCCTAATTTGTCCTAAACCAGGACAGAAATACTTTTGGTGCGTTGGCCAGGAAAGGGCCAGAGGAAGTGGAAAAAACTTTAATAATAATATTGGTGGTTCCAATTGTTTTGTGGGTGTATTGGTATGGTTTTTTCTGGATTCATAATGTCATTTGGGGTGGAAGCCTGCCGGTATTTCTGGTCCCTAGGGTTTTTTTAAGTTTTAATACCTCTGTGGTACCTAAGGTTATTGCCTTACCCAGAAATAGCTCTGGTATTGTCCCTAATATGTAGTTCCTGTAGCCATGGGGTACTAACCAGAATATTCATTGGGCTGGGCTTGTTTGTAATGATTTGCAGGAGGGTTATAAAAATGCTGGAATCTGTTCCAGAAGTGTATGGTTCATTGTTATGGGTGTGTACTCAGTTTGTTGGGGGAGAAGCAGGGGAAGGGGTTTTCCAGCCTCTGTTCTCCTTCTTCTCCTTTGGATTGCTTACATCTCAATTAGAAAATGTTCAGTCTCCCCTGAGTGTTAAAGAGGCCATCTTTCTGGCATTTAATTTAGTAAGCTTTTTCTATACTGTCTGCAGTTTATATAAAATTAAAGCTGAGATTTCCAAAGGGGCTAATGAGACTTCTGATTTAGGAATAAAGCCAAGCAGGAGAAATCTTGAGTGGAGTGGGAAATGGGAGGATATGGGCCAAATTTTAAAGGAATTCTCTGATCCTATAGTCTGGGACTTCCCATCTGAACAAATTCAGAACCCAGCTGAGGTGGCAAAGTACCTGAAAGAGAAGCGCCATGGTAATACTAAAGAGAAAAGATTATTGTAGTGAGCTGGGCCTGGCATATGTTTATCGTACTCTGCTAGATACTGTAGGGCAGCAGATAGAAGAAAGGGAACAGGGAGATAAATCAGTTACTATTCCAGTCACTCAGGCTGCAGCTAATATCCCAGGCTCCAGGCCAGTAGCTGAACTAGACAGTAGGCCTCAACCAATGGCTGTTGCTGCTAATACAAGAGGCGGAAAGTGTAAAAGCAAGACCGATCGCAAGGTGGAGGACGATGATGATGATCCAGGAGAAGGACCTTCACCAAAATCAGAAGCCACATCGAGGGGCACAGATCCTGGAGCCAATATTGATTCCTTTTCCCTAAAGGACCTTCGAGGCCTAAGAAAGGACTACAGGCGACAACCCGATGAATCTATAATTAGTTGGTTAGTCCGCCTTTGGGATGCTGCAGGGGAAGCTACCATTCTGGATGGCACTGAAGCGAGGCATTTGGGATCTCTGTCACATGATCCTGTCATTGACCAAAGCATGATGAGGGAGGCTAGCCCTCACAGTCTCTGGGAACGGATCCTGGAAGGTGTAGCACAAAGATACCCGTGTGCAGATGACCTCTATTTGCAGCAGACACAGTGGAAGACCATAGAACAGGGGATCCAACGTCTGAGAGAGATGGCTGTAGCAGAGCTCATTTTTTCAAATGACATAACAACTAGGAATCCGGACTAGGTACCATGTACACCTGTAATGTGGAGGAAACTTGTGCGACTTGGGCCACCTGAATACGCTTCTGCTCTAGCAATAATGAAGCGGGATGAGACATATGAGACTGTGCTTGTGTCCTAGGGTGACTATGATGCCTGTATCCCCAAATCGTCTGTTCTGTGTTCTGTACCTTTAAGACTGGTTCTGAGAGTGAGCAGGGAAAGAAGAAGCGTGCAGTTTGTTTTGAGAAACAAACTCACTCCTCTGAATCTGCTCTCGTCCTTGGGACTGTGTGGGGTTTTTTTTGTCCTTTGTCGGATGCACGGAGGGCAGCCAGAGAGAGTTTTTTTTCCCCTTTGTTAGTCTAGCTAGCTGAGGCAAAGAAGCTTTCCTGGACTGTTTTTTTTTTACTGTTTTATTTTTCTTTGGGACTGTTTAAATCTGCTCTGGACTGAAAAACCCAGAGGAGCACCGGGATCTTGCACCCGTGGCCCACCGGGCCGGGACTTGGCATTTTCCAGCACTGAAGGGACTGATAAACAGACTCCTGACATGGACTCTCAGTTTTGCCATCTCTCTTCGGAGCAGCGAGAGGTTTTATTGTTTCATATTATTATTATTGTTATTATTATTATTCATTCTTTATGCTTGTGGGCATTTTGTTTGTTAAATAAATAGGGTTTTTTCCACTCTTCTTTGAGGGAGTTCTTTCCCTGGACCTGCTGGGGGTAGGGGCTGTTTGGATTTGCTTTTCAGAGGAACCCCATTCGGAGATTTCCTCCCAAATTTGCCCTAAACCAGGACATACAGTAATATTGGTGCCCAACTGTGGGGCTCGAGAGAGTGGAAAAAACTTGTATTGATTATTGAGTGCATTTTGGTTGTTCTTTGTGTGGTGATAGAGTAGCCATGTTGCCCCTTGAATCCCTAATGTCTATTGGAATAGAGTCCTTGCTGTATTTCTGTTCCCTAGGTTTCTTTGAGGTTCTAATACCTTTCTGGTCCCTAGGTTTGTTTTCTTATCCAGAACTAGCTCCAATGTTGTCCCTAACACATAGCTTTTACACTAGAAGTGCACGAATTAGGATTGCTATTTTGTTGGGTTTAGTGATCATGATTTATAGGAAGTTTATGAAGGTACTGGAGTTTGTGGCAGGTATGTTTGGTTTATGGTTTCTTCGTCCTACCATACATCCTAGTTCCAGCAGCATGTTTTGAGGATTTATGAATAATTGCACCCACTTCATTAGAGGAGGAATAGGGGATGAAGCTTTTCAGTCTTTCCTGCCCCTCTTATCTTTTGAATCAGTTACATCACTTTTGGGGAATGTTCAGTGTCCCCTGAACGTTAAAGATACCACCTTCCTGGTATTTAATCTGATGAGCTTCCTCTATATGATTTGCAGCTTGTCTAGAGTGAGGTCTGAGATTTCCAGAGAGGCTGATGAGACCCCTGACCCAGAAGTAGGCCCAGGTGTGGAAAATCCTGAGTGGTGTGGAGAACGGGAGGATATGGGTCAAACCCTGAAGAAATTTTCTGACCCTATAGCCTGGGACTTTCCATGTGAACATATTCAGAACCCAGCTGTGGTGGGAAAATATTTGAAAGAGAAATCTCAGGAAGATTCCAAGGACAAAAGGATTATTGCGATAAGCTGGGCCCTGGCATATGCTTACCGCACACTGCTAGATAAGGTAGGGCAGCAGATAGAGGCAGGGAGCCAGAAAAATAAATCAGCAGCTAAACCAGACAGTGAGCCTAAGCCCCTGGCAGTTGCTGGGGCAAAGAAGCAAGCACAGAAAACCAATCGACCGGTGGACGATGATCCAAGTGAAGGACCCTCAACGATGCCTCCCGACGACACCCAATCAGACATCCAACCAACTGACACCCAATCAGAAGCCAACCAAACTGACACAAAATCAAGAGTCCAACCAGCTGGCACAAGGTCAAATGTCCAACCCACTGGCACACGATCAGGAGCCACTATTGAGTCCTTCTCCCTGAAGGACCTTTGAGGCCTAAGAAAGGATTACACTCGACGACCAGATGAATCTATAATCAGTTGGTTAGTCCGTCTTTGGGATGCTGCAGGTGAAGCTACAATTCTGGACGGCACTGAAGCGAGGCATTTGGGATCCCTGTCACATGATCCGGTTATCGACCAAGGAATGATGAGGGGGGCTACCCCTTGCAGTCTCTGGGAACGGGTCCTGGGAAGTGTGGCACAAAGATATCTATGTGCAGACGATCTCTATATGCAGCAAACCCAGTGGAAGACCATAGAACAAGGGATTCAGCACTTGAGAGAAATGGCAGTGGTGGAGATTATCTTCTCAGATGACGTAAACACTAGGAACCCAGACTTGGTACCATGTACACCTGTGATGTGGCGAAAACTTGTACGACTTGGACCACAAGAATACTCTTCTTCTTTAGCAATAATGAAGGGGGACAACATGGGGGAGAGCGTGCTGGATATGGCAAGAAAACTTCGAGCATATGCAGATGCTGTGCATGGCCCAACACATGCCAGAATCGCAGCCATGGAAACCCGTCTGCAGAAATTAGAAGGCAAAATAGAGGAGAATCACCATACACTCAGAGATGAGATTAAAGAGATGAAAGAGGGCTTTCTCCAAATCTCGGCGGTACAGGTCAGAGGTTCTGGCACCAAACGCAGACGTTCCCCAGATAGAGAGGGAGGGGGCATCCCACGAGGTGAGCTGTGGTCCCTCCTGCGTGATTGTGGAGAAGATAAGAAGAGATGGGATAGAAAATCTACCGATGATCTGGCACAATGGCTGCATGAATTGTTGGGTGGCAAGACTCAGAGAGGAAGTTCCACTAAGAAGGAAGTAGCTCCAGTCACCCAGGGACAGACGGATAATCAGGTTTAGAGGGGCCCAGCCTCTAGCCAGGTAGAGGCTAGGGACAACCGTGTTTTTTGGACTGTGTGGATTCATTGGCCTGGCACATCTGAACCACAAGAATATAAGGCCTTGGTCGATACTGGTGCACAGTGCACATTAATTCCATCAACACATGTAGGGGCAGAATCTGTCTCTATCGCTGGTGTGACAGGGGGACCACAGGATTTTACTGTGGTGGAAGCTGATGTTAGTCTGACTGGAAATTAGTGGAAGAGGCACCCTATTGCAACTGGCCCAGAGGCCCCATGCATTCTGGGCATAGACTACCTCCGAAATGGGTATTTCAAAGACCCAAAGGGATTCAGGTGGGCGTTTGGGATAGCGGCTGTAGTGATAGAGGGTGTTAAGCAATTGAACACATTGCCTGGACTATCAGAGAACCCATCTGCTGTAGGACTTCTGAAGGGGGAAGAGCAACAAGTGCCAATTGTCACTTCAACAGTGCATCGCCGACAGTATAGAACAACTCGAGATGCTGTGATCCCCATCCACAAGATGATCCGTGAGCTGGAGAGCCAAGGGGTGGTCAGCAAAACCCACTCACCCTTCAACAGCCCCATCTGGCCTGTGCGTAAATCTGAAGGAGAATGGAGACTGACTGTGGACTATCGTGCATTGAATGAAGTGACTCCACCGCTGAGCGCTGCTGTGCCAGACATGTTGGAGCTCCAGTACGAGCTGGAGTCCAAGGCAGCAAAGTGGTACACCACTATTGACATTGCTAATGCATTTTTCTCCATTCCTTTGGCAGCAGAATGCAGGTCTCATTTTGCCTTTACATGGAGGGGTGTGCAGTACACTTGGAACCGATTGCCCCAGGGGTGGAAGCACAGCCTTACCATCTGCCATGGACTGATTCAGACTGCACTAGAAAAGGGTGAGGCTCCAGAACATCTGCAGTACATCGATGACATCATTGTGTGGGGGAATACTGCAGCTGAAGTGTTTGAGAAAGGAGAGAAGATCATCCAGATTCTGCTGAAAGCTGGATTCGCTATCAAGAAGAGCAAAGTTAAGGGACCTGCTCGAGAGATCCAGTTCCTGGGAATTAAGTGGGAAGATGGACGGTGTCAGATTCCTACTGATGTCATCAACAAGATCACAGCAATGTCTCCACCAACCAACAAGAAGGAAACACAAGCTTTCCTAGGTGCCATAGGTTTTTGGAGAATGCATATCCCTGAGTACAGCCAGATTGTGAGTCCTCTCTACCTGGTAACCCGCAAGAAAAACACTTTCTACTGGGGCCCTGAACAGCAACACGCCTTTGCCCAGATCAAGCAGGAGATTGCCCATGCAGTGGCCCTTGGCCCAGTCAGGACAGGACCAGATGTGAAGAATGTGCTCTACTCCACAGCCGGGAGCCATGGTCTGTCCTGGAGTCTTTGGCAGAAGGTGCCTGGGGAGACTCGAGGACGACCATTGGGATTCTGGAGCCGAAGTTACAGAGGGTCTGAGGCCAATTACACTCCCACAGAGAAGGAAACTTTAGCAGCCTATGAAGAGCCCAAGCTGCCTCAGAGGTAATAGGCACTGAAACACAACTCCTCCTGGCACCCCGAATACGAGTGCTGGGGTGGATGTTTAAAGCAGAGGTTCCCTCTACCCACCATGCCACCAATGCTACATGGAGTAAGTGGATTGCTGTCATCACACAGCGCGCCCGTATTGGAAAACTGAATCGCCCTGGGATTTTGGAGATAATTACAAATTGGCCTGAAGGTGAAGACTTTAGTCTCACAGATGAAGAGGAGCAAGAACCAGTGACACATGCTGAAGAAGCTCCACCATACAACTAACTGCCAGCAGAAGAAACACCCTACGCTCTTTTCAGTGACGGTTCCTGTCGCATAGTGGGAATGAACCGGAAATGGAAAGCAGCTGTGTGGAGCCCCACACGACAAGTCGCTGAGGCCACTGAAGGAGATGGTGGATCGAGCCAACTTGCTGAACTCAAAGCTGTTCAATTGGCCCTGAACATTGCTGAGAGAGAGAAGTGGCCAAAGCTCTACCTCTATACTGATTCATGGATGGTAGACAATGCTCTGTGGGGATGGTAGGAGAAGTGGAAAAAGGCTAATTAGCAGGGTAGAGGAAAACCAGTTTGGGCTGCCGAAGAGTGGAAAGACATTGCCACTCGGGTAGAGAAGCGACCTGTAAAAATCTGTCATGTAGATGCCCATGTCCCCAAGGGTAGAGCTAATGAAGAGCACCGCAACAATGAGCTGGTAGATCAGAGGTGTCAAAGATAGATCTGGATTAGCAACACAAGGGAGAGTTGTTCCTGGCTCGATGGGCTCATGATGCCTCAGGTCATCAGGGCAGAGATGCCACCTATAAGTGGGCACGAGACCGAGGGGTAGATCTAACCATGGACAGTATTTCTCAGGTTATCCATGACTGTGAGACCTGTGCTGCAATCTAGCAGGCCAAGCGGGTGAAGCCCCTATGGTATGGTGGGTGGTGGTCCAAATATAAGTATGGGGAGGCCTGGCAGATTGATTATATCACATTACCCCAGACACGTCAAGGTAAGCGCTACGTGCTCACAATGGTAGAAGCCACCACAGGGTGGCTGGAGACCTACCCTGTGCCTCATGCTACAGCCTGTAACACCATCCTAGGCCTTGAAAAGCAGGTTCTCTGGAGGCATGGTACCCCTGAGAGGATTGAGTCAGACAACGGGACTCATTTCAAGAATAGCCTTATCAATACCTGGGCTAGGGAACATGGCATTGAGTGGGTGTACCATATCCCCTACCATGCACCAGCTGCTGGGAAAGTGGAAAGATTCAATGGACTGTTAAAAACCACATTGAGAGCATTGGGTGGGGGATCTTTCAAGAACTGGGAACAGCATCTGGCAAGGGCCACCTGGTTAGTTAACACCCGAGGTTCCACCAACAGAGCAGGCCCTGCCCAGTCTGAGCTCCTGCATACAGTGGATGGAGATGAAGTCCCTGTAGTACATGTAAGAGGTTTGTTAGGGAAGACAGTTTGGATCAATTCTGCCTCAAGTACAGACAAACCCATCCGTGGGATTGTCTTTGCTCAGGGACCAGGTTGTACATGGTGGGTAATGCAGAAAGATAGAACAACACGATGTGTACCTCAGGGAGATCTGATTGTAGGATGAAAATCATATGCAAACATCACTGTTTGCTGGATGCTACTGCCATTGTCTGTATATAGCTGTATATTGTTTTTATATAGATATATGCATGTATAATGTATGTGTTTGTAGAGTTAGAATTCAATTAATTTTGGTAGGTTGATGATATGGCAATAAGGGGTGGAATGTCCTAGGATGACTATGATGTAACCCCAATCATTTGTTCTGTGTGTACTCTGTGTTCTGTACCTTTAAGACTGGTTCTGAGAGTGAGCAGGGAAAGAAGCGCAGTTTGTTTTGAAAAACAGTGTTCACTCCTATGCATCTTTTTCTTCGTCCTCGAGACTGTGTGTTTGTTACAGAATTCCTCAGGGAAGGTGGACATGATATATACCTAGGCCTTGAACTACCCGAGCTGAGGCCTTCACAAAGGCCTAACTGAGGCTTTGAAGCCTGTGACGCAGTTAAAAATACTTGGCCTAGTGTTGCACAGTTAGAAATTAGTAGTTAAGGTGTCAGGGAAAGATAATAAGGTTGTAAAGGTCATTGAGTAGAATTATTAGTAGGCACGTGATAGCCACCTTAAGAATAAGTAAAATAAAGTGTGTTTTCATGCTTCTCTCTGCTGTATGCCAATGAAAAGCCACTGTAAATGTAAACTATATAGAAATGTCTATAAGCAGCCATCTTAATCGAAATAAACCAGAACGTAGCACTTAACCACATTGGCTTGATCTGTGTTCTCTGTACGTCCGACTCCTTTTTATCTCAGGTAACCCTGCATCATACTGGCGCCTGAACACAGGGACCTGGGAGTGTGAGAGCCCTTGTAAGCATTGATGCCGAAAACCGTCCGGACGTGGGTACTGACCCAGAGTGGTGTTTAAATACAGATATGCTCTGGAGAGAACCTTTGTTTAAATATGGGTAGGTTCTCACTCAGGGACTCCGTGCTTGGTTGAGCGAAACAGAGCAAGGAGCTGGATTTCCACAGCGGCCTGACACCGAGGAAAAGCGTCAGCACCACCCTGTGGACAGAAGGTAAGCCGCAGCGGAGGAAGGGAAGGTTGAACTAAGATGGATGCTGAGATTTCTGCGGCGATTCACCTTTTGTTTACTATCCTTTCAAAGAGAGGTGAAAAGGTGAAAGAGACTGAGATTGAACAGATAGCCCTGTGGGCGTGGAAAGGGTGAAAGTTGCATGATTCATCATTGGTTTTTAGTACATCAGAATGGCGTGAGATTGGGGCATTGCTCTGGGATTCTTCTCTCTCGGGGGGCAAGGAGGCAAGACTCGTCCATGACCTTGGAGCAGTTTGGAAAAAGATAATTCATACCTTGTGAGCCATGTTAGCTGAGAAAAAAGCATCGGCGGCTACAATCCAAGCAAGCTTTTCAGGGAGCGGGAGGAGAAGAGGCAGGAATTCCATCCTTTCCTCCTCAAAAACGTGCCAGAGTTGCAAAGTTTTTTGGTCTGGGCGAACATCCAATTCGTGGGTTGAGCGCCCTGGTCAGTTCTACCCAGCAAACTGTCCTTGAACATGTAGCTCAGGCAGAGCAGTGGTCTCCTTGGCTGCTCGAACAGACTGAGAGCAAACAGGAAGTGGCTCTGCAGCCCCATTCAGGAGGCGTGATGGAAGACGGAGACACAGGCGGAGCTGAGGGCGGACATGGGCAGACCCAGATGACAACTGACCCAGAGGAAAACGTGACCGCTTTTGCATCCTGTAACAGGCAGTGTCCACAAAGACAACTACAGCCTGTCACTGTTTTACAACATAACCAGCGTTCATCTGAACTGCATCAACTCATTTCAAAGCTTGCTTGACTGCCACATCACCCAGAAGAACAACATAACTCATCTCAATTATCAGCTTTTTCCAAAAATCCAATTGATGAGCAAAAAGCTGCAGCTGCCAAGACAGCAATTATGGCTGGAGATTGGGATGCTGCAAATGCTCTTTCCTGCCCTGTCATGAAAACAAATGGCACTGCCAAATGGGAACCTTATGACTATAAGGTGTTGCAAAAGGCCAAGGACATTGTCACAACTTATGGCCTCAGGTCAGAGGCAGCAAGAAACATAATTCAATACATCTTCACTGCAGACCTCCTTTGTCCATCTGACTGTACCAGCATTGCATCATTGCTTCTCACACCATTGCAGCTTCTCATCTTCAAACGAGAATGGAAGTGCCTGGCTGCAGAGGAAGCCAGCAAGCATCGCCAAGTGGGTGATTCGTTCTACGCTATCTAGCCCAACATGCTAACTGGGCATGGAACGTACATTTCATCTTCTGTACAGCTCACCTATCCTGTGGAAATGCACCAACCATGATCCCGCAAAACTGGAGCATCGTTGTTGTTGACTTAAAGGACTGTTTCTTCACCATTCCACTCCATCCACAAGACACTCAACGCTTTGCCTTCACAGTACCATCCATTAACAGGAAGGCTCCAACAAAAAGATATGAATGGACAGTTCTTCCTCAAGGAATGTGAAACTCCACTAGCATGTGTCAATTTTTTGTTGACTGGGCCTTGCAGCCAATTTGGCAACACTTAGCTGATGAAATGATTTATCATTACGTGGATGACATTCTCATTGCCACCAAGCGACCGTTGCCACAAACTGACATAGACTGGCTGATTTCACAACTAGAGCATCATGGATTGACAGTGGCACCAGAAAAAATACAGCAACCAGCTCCTTGGAAATACTTAGGCTGGCTGATCACAGACGCACAAATTCGTCCTCAAAAAATTACCTTACATGATAACATCACTAGCTTGCATGATGCTCAGAAGCTTTTTGGAGACCTGCAATGGGTTAGATCCATTGTAGGTATCACCAGTGGTGACTTGTTGTCATTTCTGCCGTGGCTTCATGGAAATGATGCCAGCAGTTGGTGAATTTGCACCCCTGAACAACGGAAGGCTTTAGTGCATGTGTCAGAAAAGCTTCAACATGGTTGGAGTGCTCGTCAAATAGAATTCCTTCCATTGTCGCTTTTTCTTTCCAACGCCGAAGCTTTTCCACTTGCCATTGTCTTTCAATGGCAAAAGAAAAAGGGGGAAAACAGATCTGACCAGAAATTTGATTCGACAGCAATTGTGATCGAGTGGCCGTTTCTTCCTGTCCAGCCGAATGTCGTGTCATGAGCAGAACAGACGCTTTTGACGCATTGATAAGAAAAGGCAGCGACAGAATTGTAGAAATAGACGGGAAAGAGCCAGCAGACATCAGCATTCCCGTGTAAGATGAAGACTTGGAATGGCTGATGAGACACTCAGTTTCTTTGCAAGAAGCGTTGTTGGGTTTTGCAGGTGTGATTCACAACAAGCAGCCAAAAGGTCCAATGTGGCAGGTGATCATGCGTCATCATTGGTTGGAAACACCTTTGTGTTCACTGAAACCAGTGAAAGGCAGGACGGTGTTTACAGATGCTGGTCGAAAAATGAAAAAAGCTGCATGTGTTTGGCAGCAACAAGGAGAATGGCTGCAACATGTAATCAAGGGTGAAACAGGAGATGCATTACAAACCCTTGAGGTGAAAGCCGTGTGTTGGGCTTTGCAGACTTGGAATAAGGAACCACTCAATGTTGTATCAGATTCTTTGTACCTGGTAGGAGTAATACAAAGAATCAAAGATGCACTCCTCAGGCAAATCAAGAATCAATGCCTTGGAGAATTGTTTTTGCAACTGAGAAGCATCTTGAAACAGCGCCATCATGTCTTCTGTGTCATGCACATTCGGAGTCATCAGTGCAATAGAGGTTTGGGAGAAGGCAACGCACGAGCTGATGCAGCAGTCAGTTGTGTTGTCCATGTTCCTCCTCAGAACAAGTTTGAAAAGGCACACAACAGTCATGAAACATTCCATCAAAATGCACGAGCCTTGCACCGACAATTTCCAATTCCTTTGAGTGATGCACAAGGAATTGTGCGTGCCTGCCCTCAATGTAGTCATCATGGACCTAGACTGGGGCTGGGCACAAACTCGAAGGGACTGAAAGCTTTAGAGTTGTGGCAAATGGATGTAACTCACGTTCCAGAATTTGGAAGATTGAAATATGTCCATGTCACTGTAGATACATATTCTAAATTTATTTGGGCAACAGCACAACCCGGAGAGAAGGCTTTACGTGTAGAAAGGCATCTGTCTGTTTGTTTTGCAGTCATGGGTGTGCCTGTGGAAATTCAAACCGACAATAGTCCAGCTTATGTCAGTCAACAAGTTGCCAAATTTATGCAGAAATGGGGAGTGAAACATACTACAGGAATTCCTCATTCTCCCACGGGTCAAGCTATTGTAGAAAGAGCAAACCATACCCTGAAAGAATACCTTGCAAAACAAAAGCAGACCGATGACGTTGATGTAGTTAGTAGATTATTTAAAGCATTGTTTACATTAAATTATTTATGTTTAGCAGAAGGTCGAGAAGAATTTCCGGTCATGATACATCATCACACAGTGAAAGAGGGAAGGCTGCAGGCAATTCCAGGACTTTATGTTTACTATAAGAACATGCGAACGGGTAAATGGCAAGGACCGAGTCAAGTGTTTAATGGCCGTGGATATATGTGTGTGTCCACAGAAGCTGGTCCTATCTGGGTGCCTGTCGGAGTCCAGGGCATCCCTTTGGATGACCTGGGACCCGAGGAAGAAACTTTGAACCTGGACAGGGGGGTGTGAAGCCGGTCCAGAGGGGTTGGAGACCTTGGCACACAGCCCGGAAAGGCACCGAGTTTGATTTTAGTCCACGGGAAAAGCTCCCAACACTGAGAGAAGAATTACAAACCTCAAGGATGTGAAAATAGTAGTTTAGCACAGCACGGGGTGAAAAATTTTGTAGTTTTAGGATTCTTAGCATAGAGGTAAATGGGGGACAAGATGGAGGATTTAGGGTGTTGCCCTGGGTTCTTTTCCTTCTTCCTTGTCCTCCATCTTCTGAGGTGGAGATGACACAAGGTAGTTTGAGGGGATTGGGTTAAGGCAGAAGTGACCTTTCTAGTACAGGCACTAGACATTGGCACAAATTAATAAATAATGGACACGTAGTTATCTGTATAAAAATAGAGCAACACCCCATTGGGGGGCAGTGGCCTCGTGTCCCAGCCACTGTCCAGACCTTGGCTGGGTGCGGAGAAAACTGAGAGATATCAAATAATAAACAACACAAGAAATCTGAAAACAAGGCCTTGAAGACTCTACTTTTTCACGCAATGTGGCTCAGGGCTTTTAGAGGGCCAAGGACTCTTAACAGCTGGAATCTCGGGTGAGAAAACCAAAATTGAGAGGTGCCGAGTCGATTTACCTGTGCATGTCCTCCAGCAAAAATTCAATCAGATGGAGAGAACGAACCTGAGAACAATGATACCCCTGAAACACCTTCTGATGATCCAGAGACTGATCAAAATTAGTTTTAGTGTGTGTGTGAAATAAGTAGTTTTGAGAAATTGTAAGTTATAAGTAATTTTCTTTTGCAGGAAACTGGAAAAAACGACCAAAAGTACCAGCAAAATGTTGTGGGTTGAACTATTTGTTTTTAATATTATCCTGGCAAAAGGCGCGATTGCAGTGCTTGACATTGACCAAAGAGAGAACATGTGGGTCACATGGTCCAATCGAACTGGACAAGATTCATTCTGTTTGTCTTTAGCGACACCGTCCAGTCCTTTTCACACCTGTTTAACTGGCGTTCCATTGTCTTCCATGATAGAATTCCAAAACTGGACTCAAAGCAAAATATATTCAAATCTAACAGAAGCCTGGAACGCATGGTGTCACCAGCCCATTGGATCCACTCACATGCATTCTGAAACTTGGTGTGAAACTCATAAAATTCCGAAAAATTATTTAGGAGCCCAAGCTGTTGTCATTGCTCAAAATCGTAAGGTCAAGGGTACTGAACCGCAGGAATTTGATCTCCTTGGTTCTGCACCAGGTAATTATTGTTTAACATTTGGCCATGTGAGACAATCCAAAGCTGGCAACACTTGGTTGTTTCCTAAATCCCCATTGTATTATAGCAACACAGAGTACTGCAGCAATTGGACACAGCTTGTAGCGCCAGCACAAGATGCTGCAAGACAATTACCACCAGGTATTTTCCTCATCTGTGGAGATCGAGCCTGCTCAGCAGTGCCTCAAAGAGCAGCAGGAGGTCCATGTTACTTTGGAAAATTAACTTTGTTTGCTCCCTCCATTCATCAAATCACAAAATTTTCACAAACACCCCGACGATCTAAATGCAGTGCTCTTAATTTGGATTCCCATTGCAAAGATTTAGTTGACTTGTGGCAAAGACCAACTGTAATTGTAACCTCAATTTTTGCCCCAGGAGTCGCATCAGCACAAGCTCTCACCCAGTTATGAACCTTAGCTTGTTGGACATCAAAACAAACTAACATAACATCTAATATGTTGAGTGAACTTGCTGCGGATGTTGGTGCTGTCCGTCATGCAGTCCTTCAAAACAGAGCTGCCATTGACTTCCTCCTCCTCGCCCAAGGGCATGGATGTGAAGAATTTGAAGGCATGTGCTGCATGAACCTATATGATCACTCGCAATCAAACTATAAGCAACTTGCACAACTAAGAAGTAATATGAGAAAGATTGTGGTTGTTGATACTCCTCTCGACAAGTGGATCAATTCATTTGGGTTTGCTGGTTGGATCAAAGATCTGATCCATTTCAGAATCATTCTCTTTATTATTATTATAGTTTTATTAATAGTTGTACCTTGTGTGTTTAAATGTGTGGAAAAAACAATTAATCATGCCTTTGGATCAGCCTGGGTAGTTAAAAAAAAAAAAGGGGGGATTTGTTACAGAATTCCTCAGGGAAGGCCTAACTGAGGCCTTGAAGCCTGTGACGCGGTTAAAAATACTTGGCCGAGTGTTGCGCAGTTAGAAATTAGTAGTTAAGGTGTCAGGGAAAGATAATAAGGTTGTGAAGGTCATTGAGTAGAATTGTTAGTAGGCATGTGATAGCCACCTTAAGAGTAAGTAAAATAAAGTGTGTTTTCATACTTCTCTCTGCTGTATGCCAATGAAAAAGCCACTGTAAATGTAAACTATATAGAAATGTCTATAAGCAGCCATCTTAGTTGAAATAAACCAGAACGTAGCACTTAACCACATTGGCTTGATCTGTGTTCTCTGTACATCCAACTCCTTTTTATCTCAGGTAACCCTGCATGTGTTCATCAGATGCACAGACAGTGGCCAGAGAGTTTTTTTCCTTTAATTAGTCTAGCTAGCTGAGGCAAAGAAGCTTCCTGGACTGGTTTTTTTTTTCCTTTTTCTTGGGACTGTTTAAATCTGCTCTGGACTGAAAAACACAGAGGAGCATCAGGAGCTGCACCTGTGGCCCACTGGGCCTGGACTTCCACATTATCCAGTGCTGAAGGGACCGGGACTGATAAGAAACTGAGAGAGCTGAGCTAACTCATGGCAAGGACTTCTCTCAGTTTTGCCATCTCTCTTCAGAGTGGCGAGAGGTTTCATTGTTTCATATTATTCATTCCTTATGCTTGTGGGCAGTTTGTTAAATAGTTTTTTCCACTTTTCTCTGAGGAAGTTCTTTTCCCAGACTGGCTGTGGGGGAAGGGGCTGTTTGGGTTTGCTCTCCAGAGGAACCCCATTTGGAGGTTTCCTCCCAAATTTGCCCTAAACCACAACATAAGGGAAAACTTTGAGGACTTGTTTGTGATGACTGTAGGGTTGTCGCCTCTCCTCCTGTATCCAGGAGACCTGTAAATCTGATTGGTTATTTTTGTATCCAGATTTATATTAAAAATCCTTTTTTAAATAAAAAAAAAACCCAACTACAACATTCCGATTAGATGGTGGCTGCATTCACACAAAGAATCACACAGAATCACTTGGTTGGAAGAGACCTCTAAGATCATCGAGCCCAACCCAGCCCTAACACCTCAACTAAATAATTTCATTGAGTGCCACTTCCAGTCTTTTCTTGAACACATCCAGGTATGGTGACTTTTTTGGAGTGGGCCTGGACATAGGGTGTTTTGGTTATTTTTGTTGAGATTAATATTAAAAGTATTTTTTAATGAAAAAAAAGACTTTACAGTGCTTTTATTTGATCCATACGAGGCACATGTTAAAGGGGGAATATGTAGTAGGCATAGTAGGGAACTAGTGGTCAGTCAGCCTCACCTCAATACCTGATAAGGTGACGGAGGCCGTCTGTAGCCACATGGAAAACAAGAAAGTGATTAAGAGTAGTCAGCATGAATTCACTGCAGAAAAGCCATATTTGACCAGTCTGACTGCCTTCTACAACAAAACCTGGATGGATGAAAGTAGAGCAGTGAATATTTTCTAACTCAGCTTCAGCAAGGCTTTTGACACTGTCTCACAGCATCCTCATAGGCTTACTCAGGAGGTGTGTGTTAGATGAATACACAAGTGAGGTGGATTGAGAACTGACTGAATAGCAGATCCCAGAGTGGTCAACAACTCAGCCCTCCAATACTTCAAGGGGAATTGAAAGAAGGATGAAGACAAACATTTTAATAGGGCCTGTAGTGATCGGAGAAGTAGTAATGGTTTTAAACTAAGAAATTATAGAATTAGACTAGATACAAGGCAGAAAATGTTTAGATTGAGGGTAGTGAAACCCTGGAACAGGTTACCTAGAGATGCAACAGATGGTCAACTTGCCCTGATTCCAGCCAGGACAGGGGTAATTTTTGCAGTAGCATGATGGGCATGTGGCAGGACCCAGAGGTTATTCTCTATCCCCTTACGCCATTGTTGGCCGCAGGGAGAAGGGACTTTCTTCTGAGGACAAGGAGTCACTTCTAGTCAAGTAAGCATGGCACAGAGAGTGAAGTGGCCTTGGTTGCAAGCCAAAGGGAGCAGGTTTGATGTGAATCATTTTTGCCCCAAAGGCCAGAAGGAGCAAGGGATGGGCAAGAGGTTGATAGGGAACACATCCAGGACAGCTGAGCCTAACAGACCAAAGGGATATTCCCAGAGTCACAGAATGGTTGAGGTTGGAAGGGACCTCCAGAGGTCTGTAAGGACTTAAAGAGACAGTTGCCTGTCTCAAACATTCTCAAGATCACAGTGGAAGGAACTTGTCATAAGATGAACCACAGCAGGGGCTTGAGGGAAGCAGAGAAGAGAGAAATTTGTGTGTCAGGGCTTGCAAATGCAGGTTATGACCAAAAGTGTGTATTCTGTTCCCATGTGTTGAAGCTAGGAGGGGCAGTGTTCTCTATCTTCTGTTAATGGGCCAACTGATAAAACCAGGTGTGGCCCTGTTCCTTATCTCTTCCAGGACCCATCCTCCCTCCAGGGGAGATATCTTCTGTTAATGGGCCATTTGAGTCTCACAGCATGACTGATAAAATGAGATCATCCCATTGTGAGATGTTCCACCCAGGGGGAGGAGCCAAGCATTCCTACCTGGATAAAAACCTGTGATTTTGAGCATCAGAGCAGCTTTATTCCTCTGGAGTCCCAGAGGAAGAACCTGACCCATCTGCACTACCACTGGACCTTCAGAGGAGGACTGCACCCTTCTGCAGGATTGCTATTAGTCAAACCACATCTCCAGTCACTCCAGAAGGACTGCAGGCACCCATTAATTGCAGTGCAGGGGCAGTGCACTCCGCTGTCGCCATGAACCCCCTGACGAAGGTGAAGCTGATCAATGAGCTGAACGTGCGGGAGGCGGAGCTGGGCGTGCGGGAGGCGGTGTCGTGGCACGCGGAGTACAAGGACAGCGCCTGGATCTTTGTGGGCGGGCTGCACTATGAGCTGACGGAGGGCGACGTGATCTGCGTGTTCTCACAGTACGGTGAGGTCATCAACATCAACCTCGTGCGGGACAAGAGGACCGGGAAGTCCAAGGGCTTCTGCTTCCTGTGCTATGAGGACCAGAAAAGTGCCATCCTGGCACTGGATAATTTAAATGGGTTTAAGATCAAGGGACGGACCATCCGCGTGGACCATGTGGCCAACTACCGGCCCCCCAAGGAGTCTGAGGACTGGGATGAGGTGACCAGAGCCCTCTACGCCAAGGGCTGTGAGGTCAAAACACCACCTCACACCTCATCTGACTCCCTGTCTGGGGATGAACATGTGCCTGTGGAAATGCAGAAGAAGAAACGGAGCAGAGCAGAAAAGTCAAAGTCAAGCCCACAAGCTGGGAAACAGGTGAGCATGGAGGAGCCCCATCCCAGGATGAAGATCAAGAAGGAGAAGGAGGACCCTGGGTATGAGCGCTATGCTTGTGGGAGCTTGGACAGGACCTTAGTGGATTTTGGCAGCTGGGAGAGACACACTAAAGGAATTGGGCAGAAGCTTCTCCAGAAGATGGGGTATGTCCCTGGAAGGGGCTTGGGGAAGAATGCTCAAGGAATCATCAATCCAATTGAGGTCAAACAGAGGAAAGGCAGAGGTGCTGTGGGTGCTTACGGCTCTGAGAGGACCCTGCAGTCCTTGCAGGACTTCCCTGTGGTGGACTCAAAAAAGGAAATTGAGGAGGAATTTCAGCAGGAGCTCAGCCAGTGGCAGAAGGGCCCAAATGGAGGCAAGAAAAAGCCCAAGTACAGCTACAAGACAGTGGAAGAGCTGAAATCCAAGGGCAGGATCAGCAAGCAGCTTGCAGCTCCTCAGAAGGAGCTGTCCCAGGTCAAGGTGATTGACATGACGGGCCGGGAGCCAAAGGTTTATTACAGCTACAGCCAGATCAGCCACAAGAACAACATCCCTGATGACAGCCCCCAGCATCCCCTGGGCAGGGACTCCAAGCCCCAGGGCTTTGCCCTGCCCGAGCTGGAGTACAACCTGCAGGTGCTCATAGACATCACAGAGCAGGAGATCATCCAGAGTGACCGACAGCTGCAGTATGAGAGGGACATGGTGGTCAACCTGAGCCACGAGATCCAGAAGATGACTGAGGTGCTGGCCCACGAGGAGAAGGCCATCAGCAACCTCAGCAAGGTGCTGGACATGGTGGAGGAGTGCGAGAGGCGGATGCAGTGGGGCTGTGAGAACCCTCTGACCCTGGATGAGTGTGCAAAGATCTTTGAGACCCTGCAGGACAAGTACTATGAGGAGTACGGGATGTTGGACAGGGTGGACCTGGCAGTGGCCATAGTTTTTCCTCTCATGAAGGAATACTTCAAGAACTGGGATCCCCTCAAAGACTGTACATATGGCATGGACATCATAGCCAAGTGGAAGAGCCTTCTGGAAAATGGTCAGCTGTTATCCCACAGTGGGCAGGACCTGTCAACAGATGCTTTTCACAGACTGATGTGGGACATCTGGATGCCGTATGTCAGAAACATTGTGGCACAGTGGCAGCCTAGGAACTGTGGAATCATGGTGGATTTCTTGGATAGCTGGGTGAACGTTGTTCCTCTGTGGATACTGGATAACATTCTGGATCAGCTCATCTTCCCCAAGCTGCAGAAGGAGGTGGAGAGCTGGAATCCGCTGACAGACACGGTGCCCATCCACTCGTGGATCCACCCCTGGCTGCTGCTGATGCAGGCACGGCTGGAGCCGCTGTACTCACCCATCCGCAACAAGCTGGCCAATGCCCTGCAGAAGTGGCACCCCAGCGACTCCTCTGCCAAGCTCATCCTTCAGCCCTGGAAGGATGTGTTCACTCCCAGCTCCTGGGAGGCTTTCATGGTCAAGAACATCATGCCTAAACTTGGAATGTGTCTGAGTGAGCTCATCATCAACCCTTACCAGCAGCACATGGATGCCTTTTATTGGGTGATCGACTGGGAGGGAATGATTTCTGTCTCCAGCCTCGTTGGGCTGCTAGAGAAACACTTCTTTCCAAAATGGCTGCGGGTGCTCTGCTTTTGGCTCAGTAACAGTCCCAACTACGATGAGATCATCAAGTGGTACCTGGGCTGGAAGTCCATGTTCTCAGACCAGGTGCTGGCACATCCCTCCATCAAAGACAAGTTCAGTGAAGCCCTTGACATCATGAACCGTGCTGTGTCCTCCAGCATGGGTGAGTACATGCAGCCGGGTGCCCGGGAGAACATTGCGTACCTGACACACAGGGAGCAGCACAAGAACTTCCCATACAAGGCCATGCAGGAGCGGCGCGAGGCCGCGAACATGGCCCAGCACGGCACGAGCGCCGCCGGCGGCTCCGTGCCCATGAACTTCAAGAGCCTCATCCAGACCAAGGCCGAGGAGCACAACATTGTCTTCATGCCTGTCATTGGGAAGCGGCATGAGGGCAAGCAGCTCTACACCTTTGGCAGGATCGTCATCTACATCGACAGGGGTATTGTGTTCGTGCAAGGGGAGAAGACCTGGGTGCCCACCTCACTGCAGAGCCTCATTGACATGGCCAAGTGAGGTCCCTCTGGGGACTGAGTCACCACACAGGGACAGCCCCCGGGTAACCCTTAGAATAAACAAGTTCCAGGTTGGGAGCATTTTGGTTGTTTTTTGGTTGGTTTTTTTTTTTTTTTAGTCCAGGAAATTTTTAGAGTGTATGGAGGACAGCTTTTTCTCACAGCTGGTGGGTGAGCCCACCAGGAGAGGGACTAAGCTAGACCTGCTGTTTGCAAATAGGGATGGGCTGGTGGGAGATGTGGTGGTTGGAGGCTGCTTGAGGCAGAGTGATCATGAAAATGTAGAGTTCTCGATATTTGGTGCTGTCAGCAGGAAAAAGATATTTGGTGATAACACCAATAAGACTTTTACATTGGACTTCTGGAGGGGAGACTGCGGCCTATTTAGAAGGCTTATTCAGAGAGTTCCTTGGGAAGCAGCCCTTAAAAACAAAGGAGTTCAGGAAAGCTGGGTGTTTTTCAAAACAGAGATTTTGAGGGCACAGGATCAGACTGTCCCTGTGTGCCGAAAGGGGAGTCGACGAGGCAAACGCCCAGCCTGGATAGGCAAGGAGGTTTTGGAGGAACTTAGGAATAAAAAGAGGATGTATCATCTTTGGAAGGAGGCTCAGGTCTCTCAGGAAGTATTTAAGGAGGTTACTTAAAGCATGTAGGAAAATAATTAGGGAGGCCAAAGCTCAGTTTGAACTTAGAATGATAACTTACATAAAGGATAACAAAAAATGTTTTTACAAATATTTTAAGCTTGGAACAGATCATCTTTAAAGCAAGCAAGAAGGCCCCTGTGTCTTTGTTCCCAATTGCTACAAATGGTACCCCAACAGGGACATTTCACAGGCGGTGAAAGACTTGGATTGCACCAATAGCAACTTCCACTGAACCAGGAATCGGGGTCAACCAGGCAAAGTTTGGTAAAGGAACCCAAACACACATCCATCACCCATCAGGTGAGCAGTGGGAGAATTATGGGAGGAAAAATATCCCTGGAACAAAGACAGAGCCAAGACCTGCTTTGACAGCTCCTCCATTGGGAAAGTACAGATATCTCTGATGCTAAGCTAAGTGCCTTGTTGGACTGGGTAATCACACATGTAAAAGATTTCCCTTCTACTGGGACTTTTCAGCTGGAAGCCTGGCAGGCAGTAGGACAGAAACTTTTTAATATTGCCAGGAACAAAGATGCCTTGTGCATGAGGCAGTGCTTGGTTGAGGAGATGCATGGATGCCATGTGATCAGAGAGCTGATTGGGTAAAGGGATGCGTGAACAACAACACTGCAGTGGCAGGTAGCCAATGTGTGCTTGTTTTGGGTTAAGTGTAGGATATAAAAGGGTTCTGTTTGTTGCAATAAACAATATTCTTTGGAAGAAGCAAGGAGATCCGTGTGTCTTTGTTCCCTATTACTACACTCTTACACTGAAAAAATGTTGGAGAGTTCCTGTTTTTCCCACAGTTTCTGTGACAGTCCCAGTCAATATCTTGAGCCACCGACTGGTTGTCAGAGACTACAAAGAATAATGTCTTGAGACATTCTGGGATACATGTGTGCATGGGAGGGGGTACGTAAGGCAGTGAACTGCCCAACATTCTCCCAGCTCTAGAGCCTGTATCCCAGCCTGGCAAGGCTGTCAATCATTGGCACACCAGAGGCAGTGCCCCACTCTGCCCTAACCAAGCTCCAGAGAGGCCAGATCACCAGAAGACTCACCTGGGGGGAAGGCCCATGAAGGCCAAGGAATATTTAAGGCTGAGCAGGAGGCCAGCACATTCATCTGGACAATATCTTCCTCTTGGAGTTTCTATCTGAACACTGATGGGACCCAGGAGCTGGTAGCTAAATATCTGCTTTTCGATATACTTCTGTCTTCCTCTTTCTTCTTCTTCTAATACCCTATTCTTAAAACATTTTGAGTAATTTAACAGATTTAAAATTTGCTAAGAGTTAAATGGGTCAAACTAATGTTGTGGGAAGTGTTTTATGGTGATAGGATATTGTAGTAAATCTTTTTCCAGAGTTCCCTAATTTTTCTAAAGTTTGCAAGTAAACTTCTTTTCTTGTTTAGACCTCTTCAGAATATCTGGTCTGTATTTTTCCTATGTGTCTAGCCCAGAGTACATGAACCACTGTAAAGTCCTTTTATTTGGGCCGTACAAGGCACATGTTAAAGGGGGAATATGTAGTAGGCATAGTAGGGAACTAGTGGTCAGTCAGCCTCACCTCAATACCTGATAAGGTGACGGAGGCCGTCTGTAGCCACATGGAAAACAAGAAAGTGATTAAGAGTAGTCAGCATGAATTCACTGCAGAAAAGCCATATTTGACCAGTCTGACTGCCTTCTACAACAAAACCTGGATGGATGAAAGTAGAGCAGTGAATATTTTCTAACTCAGCTTCAGCAAGGCTTTTGACACTGTCTCACAGCATCCTCATAGGCTTACTCAGGAGGTGTGTGTTAGATGAATACACAAGTGAGGTGGATTGAGAACTGACTGAATAGCAGATCCCAGAGTGGTCAACAACTCAGCCCTCCAATACTTCAAGGGGAATTGAAAGAAGGATGAAGACAAACATTTTAATAGGGCCTGTAGTGATCGGAGAAGTAGTAATGGTTTTAAACTAAGAAATTATAGAATTAGACTAGATACAAGGCAGAAAATGTTTAGATTGAGGGTAGTGAAACCCTGGAACAGGTTACCTAGAGATGCAACAGATGGTCAACTTGCCCTGATTCCAGCCAGGACAGGGGTAATTTTTGCAGTAGCATGATGGGCATGTGGCAGGACCCAGAGGTTATTCTCTATCCCCTTACGCCATTGTTGGCCGCAGGGAGAAGGGACTTTCTTCTGAGGACAAGGAGTCACTTCTAGTCAAGTAAGCATGGCACAGAGAGTGAAGTGGCCTTGGTTGCAAGCCAAAGGGAGCAGGTTTGATGTGAATCATTTTTGCCCCAAAGGCCAGAAGGAGCAAGGGATGGGCAAGAGGTTGATAGGGAACACATCCAGGACAGCTGAGCCTAACAGACCAAAGGGATATTCCCAGAGTCACAGAATGGTTGAGGTTGGAAGGGACCTCCAGAGGTCTGTAAGGACTTAAAGAGACAGTTGCCTGTCTCAAACATTCTCAAGATCACAGTGGAAGGAACTTGTCATAAGATGAACCACAGCAGGGGCTTGAGGGAAGCAGAGAAGAGAGAAATTTGTGTGTCAGGGCTTGCAAATGCAGGTTATGACCAAAAGTGTGTATTCTGTTCCCATGTGTTGAAGCTAGGAGGGGCAGTGTTCTCTATCTTCTGTTAATGGGCCAACTGATAAAACCAGGTGTGGCCCTGTTCCTTATCTCTTCCAGGACCCATCCTCCCTCCAGGGGAGATATCTTCTGTTAATGGGCCATTTGAGTCTCACAGCATGACTGATAAAATGAGATCATCCCATTGTGAGATGTTCCACCCAGGGGGAGGAGCCAAGCATTCCTACCTGGATAAAAACCTGTGATTTTGAGCATCAGAGCAGCTTTATTCCTCTGGAGTCCCAGAGGAAGAACCTGACCCATCTGCACTACCACTGGACCTTCAGAGGAGGACTGCACCCTTCTGCAGGATTGCTATTAGTCAAACCACATCTCCAGTCACTCCAGAAGGACTGCAGGCACCCATTAATTGCAGTGCAGGGGCAGTGCACTCCGCTGTCGCCATGAACCCCCTGACGAAGGTGAAGCTGATCAATGAGCTGAACGTGCGGGAGGCGGAGCTGGGCGTGCGGGAGGTGGTGTTGTGGCACGCGGAGTACAAGGACAGCGCCTGGATCTTTGTGGGCGGGCTGCACTACGAGCTGACGGAGGGCGACGTGATCTGCGTGTTCTCGCAGTACGGTGAGGTCGTCAACATCAACCTCGTGCGGGACAAGAGGACCGGGAAGTCCAAGGGCTTCTGCTTCCTGTGCTATGAGGACCAGAGAAGCACCATCCTGGCAGTGGATAACTTTAATGGGATCAAGATCAAGGGACGGACCATCCGCGTGGACCACGTGGCCAACTACCGGCCCCCCAAGGAGTCTGAGGATTGGGATGAGGTGACCAGAGCCCTCTACGCCGAGGGCTGTGGGGTCAAAACACCACCTCACACCTCAGCCGACTCCAAGTCTAAGGATGCGGATGTGACCATGAAAATGCAGAAAGAGAAGCAGTGGAGCAGAGCAGAACGGTCAAAGTCAAGCCCACAAGCTGGGAAACAGGTGAGCATGGAGGAGCCCCATCCCAGGATGAAGATCAAGAAGGAGAAGGAGGACCCTGGGTATGAGCGCTATTGTGGGAGCTCTGACAGGAATGTCGGGAGCAGGACACAGAGGGCTGAGGAGCAGAGGCGCCACCAGCGGCACTCGGACAAGAGTGAGGTCAAGAACTGTCACAAGAAGAGGGGCCAGAGTCGCTCCTGGGAGGAGCAGGAAATGAAGGAAGAGGGTGGCAGGAGGGGCAACAGGCACAGCAGTCGGCAAGACATGTCCCCCAGGGGAGGTAGATCCTGGAAGACCCTTCCCGGGCACAGGTGGCAGGGCTCTGGCAGAGACTCCAGCCGCTGCTGAGCCCTGGGTGAGCGTTTGGGGTGAGGGAGGCCCTGAGCCTGTCCAAACCTGCTCCAAGATCCTGGGATGCCATTTCTGACCTTTCACCTGGGAGCTTCACCTTGTCTCTCATCCGACCCTGGGACACAGCTCTCCAAGCTATGTGCAAATGAGGTGATTACTGTGGTATATCCTGGCCAGAACAACATCCTGGCCAGATAAAGTAATATAGTAAGTAATAAAGTAATGCCTTTCCTTTCTAACTTTAAAAATGTTGTTTGTCTTAGTTGACAATGCAAGATGTAAGCAAAAGTATGTATTCTCTTACCTTCTGTTAAACCAGGTGGGGTTGTGTTCTTTATCTCCTCCATGACCTATCCCTCATAACTTCAGTGTGATATCTTCTGTTAATGGGCTAGCTGTTAAAACCAGGTGGGGCAGTGCTCTTTATCTCTTCCACCCCCCCATCCTCCCTTCTGTTATCTTGTTAATAGATATCTTCTGTTAATAGGCCATTAAGGCTCGCTACATGCCTGATAAAATTACATCATCCCATTGAGTTCAGGTGGTTCAAAGGCAATGTCCTGATAAGGCAGCCCACTCCCAGTTAATTAGCTCTGTCAGAACAACCTCCCTCAATTCTCCAAATGCTGTCTGCTTGTAGTAGGCTGGACACACCTTTACATGTGGCTATATTGCAAGCTAATGTGCTGGAGAATAACTTGAAAAAGCCCTGGATGCTCAAACAAAACCTGTTTGAGGAGTCCAGACCATCCCTTTGGTCACCCTGGAAGGTCAGGGACCTTGGCAGATATGTCTGGAACTTGAGAAAGAGGGTTTGAAACCTGTACAGGGGGGTTTGAGACCTGTACAGGAGAGTCTGGGATCTGTACAGAGGGGTTGGAGACCCTGGCACAGAGCCCAGGAAGACACTGTCTTCGATTTCATTCCATGGGAAAGGCTTCCAACACTGAGAGCGGAATTGCAAGTCACAAGGGTGTGAAAGACAGTAGTTTAGCTTATCATAGGAAAATTCTATAGCTTTGGGTTTTTAAAATTAAGGTGAATGAAGGCAAGATGGAGAATTTTGGGCGGTGCCCTGGGTTCTTTTTCTCCTTCTTCATCTCTGTCTTCTGCTGTGACGGTGGCACAAAGTAGTTCAAGGCGATTGGTCAGAGTAGAGACGACCTGTTGTCCTGGGTTGTAGTATAGGATGTGCACAAAGTATTCTATCACCATCTTCATGAACTGTTGAATCCAATTGTTGGAGCAGTGTTTTCCCAGGCCCCCTCACTCTGGGCTATCTTCTGTTAATGGCCCATCAAATGCCTGCTGCATGACTCATTGATAACTCCCTCCGGGAGCTCTCTCTCTTTAATGGGCCATCAAGGACCCCCTGTATGACTCATCATCCCACTGTGAGATGCTCTGCCCAGGGGGAAGAACCAAGTATATCTCACCTGGATATAATATGGGATTTGGGACAGTACAAGCAGCCCTTACCCACTGGATTCTCAGAGGACCAGAGTTACCAGACCTTTCTACAGGATCACTGCTTCAGGAAGACCACCTCATCTGGACTGCTTCCATCACCCTGGTCAGGTTGTATTCTGATTCTGTCACTCATCTTTTGTATTATTGCATTTATTAAAAAGTCAGAAATATCATTTAATAAGAAAGAAAAAAAAGTAAAATAAAATAAAATAAAATAAAATAAAATAAAATAAAATAAAATAAAATAAAATAAAATAAAATAAAATAAAATAAAATAAAATAAAATAAAATAAATTCATGAAGATGGTGATAGAATACTTTGTGCACATCCTATACTACAACCCAGGACACCTGTTTAGTATAGGTAGTACATATTGGTATGTAATTGCAAATAAGTGATACGTAATAATCGGTATAAAGGGCAGTGACATCCCGTCGCAGGGGGTGTCGCCTGTTGCCTGAGCTTCTGCACAGACCTTGACTGGGCACAGAGAAAATTGTAAGATAAGAAATAATAAGCAAAGCAAGAAACCTTGAGAAACAAGAACTTGAAGACTCTGCTGTATTCTTGGGTCAGGCTCAGGGCTTTTCAGAAAGCAAAACACTATACCACCTGAATATCAAGAGATCAACTAGAGAAAAAACTATTGAGAAAACCCTCACTGCTTTGCAAATTGATTCTGTTAAAGGACTATGTTTTCAGTGTGGGAAGCCTGGTCATTTGAAAAAGGACTGTTGTGAAGCTTCAAAAACTGTAAAAACACCTAATATTTTCCCTCAGTGCAGGAAAGGGAGGCATTTTGCAAACTTTTATTGCTCTTGATTTGACATAGACGGGAAACCGTCAATGGGAAACCCAAAAAAGAATGCGCAGCACCATCGTGTGGCAAAACAAATAATGGCAGCTCAGTCACAGGAACACCTGAACCACCTGAAGGTACCTGGGGGAAACAAGAGCCAGGTGCAGTTTGTGAAATCACCAGCCATCTCCCGAGAAACCCTGACTTATTACTCTCAGGGACACGATGCAAACTGGAAACTTCCGAATTGATACAGTTTTTAAAAAAACTTTTGCCATGTATGTATTCCCACAGAAGTTACTGGTACTTCACAACAAAGACAAGACTTCCTAATTATAGGCATGGACAGTAATAGAATTATTGGAACTTTTGTTGTTCCAGCTATTGTCTCAGCAAATTGTAATGAAGAGCTGATGATTTTAGCTCTTGCTTACAATGCTCCAATGGTAATTCAACCAAGAATAACAATAGCTATTGCTATTGCATTGCCAATGAATAAAAATAAGCAAATTGTATACCGAGAAATGCCTTTTAAGAGTTCTGACTCAGTGCCTAATATTCTTTGGATAAAGTGTGTTGGCAATGAATGGCCAGAGCTGATGTGCTCTCTGACACACCTTGGTAAAACAGTTAAAATTACAGGCATATTGGACACAGGGGCAGACATCATTGTGATTTCTCCTGAGGTTTGGCCAAGTGATTGGAAGCTGGTGACACCCATGGGTGCTCTCACAGGAATTGGACGAGCTACCTTGTGTCTGCAAAGTGAATTAATGATTACTGTTACAGGTCCCGAAGGGAAGACAGCAACCATCTGTCCATTCCATTTGTGGTGCAGAAGCCCATCACAGTATGGGGGAGAAATTTACTGTCCCAGTGGGGAGCAAAACTAGAACTGGGCCTTTGATGGTGATAGAATAGGGTTAAAATGATTTCTAAAGGCATAAGAATGGGACCTAGCTTCGCTGTAACCAGGATGCTATTTTCATCCTATTGTTTTAACCAAACCAAGTATAACTTGCCTAGGTAAAAAATTAGGGGAGGAGGGGGAATGAATGTGATTCTTAGTTAAACATGTAGGCCCTGGAAACAAAGTTAGATATTCTTTAGTAAGTCAAGGTGAATCTGTACCTGTATCATTATCATATGATAAATTACCTTATTGTTAATTGCAAGCATCTGGTAACTAAATATGGTTATTATCTTAAACACAAATCATGAGAATCTTAAACACAAATAATGAGAATCAATTGTTCCAAATTCATGCTTGTGTAAAATCAATGGAACAATGGGGTTTAATGATTAACATGTAACAAGAAAGGTATAAAACCATGCCAATTCCGAACTTCTGGTGGAGCCAAGATTTGGGTCCTCAGACCCCTGGCTCCCAGAGCTCTCTCCAATAAAGCACCGCATACAATCATTCCGTGATTGTGTGTTTTTCCTACACTAACAATGGGAATGACGTTGAAACCACCACTCTAAAGCTGTCATGGAAAACTGATATATCTGTAGGGATCAATCAGTGGCCTTTACCAGAGAAAAAACTGAGTGCCCTCAAAAATCTTTTAAAGGAGCAACTGGAAAAAGATCACATCACACCTATGAATAGTCCCTGGAATTCACCAGTGTTCATCATCCACAAGAAGACTTCTGTCTCCTGGAGATTGCTTCATGACCTGAGGAAGATCAATGAAGTGATCGAGGACATGGGACCACTCCAGCCTGGACTTCCCTCTCTATCAATGATTCCAAGAGACTGGCCTCTCGTTATCATTGGAAGCTTCCCCTTGTCTTTCATCCCACCCTGGGCCAGGGCTTTCCACACTGCCTATGCTGCTGGCTGGGACAGGGGTTTGTCCTTTGACCAGGGAAGGTGTAAAGCACTCAAGGCTGGGAGTCACAGTATGCTCCCCTCCCCTAAATCCCTGGGGTGATATCCCCCTGTCTTGGGTTGCAATGCAAGATGTAACCAAAAGTATGTATTTTATTCCCATCTGTTGAAACTGGCTGGGGAGGGGACGGGTGTCTTCTCTTAATGGGCTAGCTGTTAAAACCAGGTGGGGCAGTGTTCTTTATCTCTTCCACCACCCATCCTCCCTTCTGTTATCTTGTTAACAGATATCTTCTGTTAATGGACCATTAAGGCTCACTGCATGCCTGATAAAAGTATATCATCCCATTGGGAGATGCTCCACCCAGGGGGAGGAGCCAAGCATTTCTACCTGGATATAATCTGAGATTTGGAGCACCACAGTCAGCCTTTTCCACTGGATTTCCAGAGGAAGGCCAGACTCTTCTACTTCACCACTGGACCTTCCAGGGAAAACTACATCCTTCTACAGGGTCATTACTTCAACAGAACCACATCTGTCACTCCAGGAAGACTGCAGCCACCATTTAATCGGACTGCTACCAGCACCGACTGATAGGTTGTCAGGTTGTATTCTGACTCTGTCAGCGTTTTTTGTACTACTGCATTTTATTTTAATTTTCCTGTTTAATTGTAGTTCTGGCTTGGGATCTCCCACTGGTTTGCTTTCAAACCAGCACATTGTTGGAGGGCTTTTGTTTTTCCCGCAGTTTTGGTTCCTACGTTCTTAAGCACTTTAACATTTTAAAGTAAGATAGGCCGGTAAGTAAATTACTATTTAGTAATTGGCCTCCACCATTTCTGGAGGGGGTGGGATCCGGACTGGGACCGGGAGCAGGATCAGAAAAGGATTGGTGTCATGGGAAAGTTGGATTTCCTCAGCCCCAAGGCGATTGCCAACCGCATTAAGTCCAAGGGGCTGCAGAAGCTGCGATGGTACTGCCAGATGTGCCAGAAGCAGTGCCGTGACGAGAACGGCTTCAAGTGCCACTGCATGTCCGAGTCCCACCAGAGGCAGTTGCTGCTGGCTTCTGAA
Source organism: Trochalopteron elliotii (assembly GCA_024734555.1). Taxonomy (NCBI): domain Eukaryota; kingdom Metazoa; phylum Chordata; class Aves; order Passeriformes; family Leiothrichidae; genus Trochalopteron; species Trochalopteron elliotii. Next base: position 2,384,523 of record JANPWX010000593.1, on the reverse strand, counting down.
AACCCTCAGCAATTCATGGATTACTTTTCTGAGGAATTCCAAAATGATTTCCTAGAATTGCTTAGGAGGCGATATGGAACAAAGAGGGTCCACAATAATATTGTGTACAACGAATACATCAGCCATCGAGAACACATCCACATGAATGCCACACAATGGGAGACACTGACTGATTTTACAAAATGGCTGGGGAGAGAAGGTCTTTGCAAGGTTGACGAGACTCCTAAAGGCTGGTACATTCAGTACATTGACAGGGACCCAGAGACCATTCGCAGGCAGCAAGAACAAGAGAGGAAGAAGAAACAGGACCTTGATGATGAAGAAAAAACTGCTAAATTCATCGAACAACAAGTTAGAAGAGGTTTGGAGGGGAAAGAACTGGAAATGCCAGTTTATACTGAACTGAACAGAGAAAACAAAGAAGGAAAAGTTACATTTAATTTAAACAAAGGAGCTAGTACTTCAGTCACAGCATCTTCTAAAACAAGTGTCCTTGGACAGAATGCACTGAAGATGGTGGAGGGGGCAGTTAAAAGAAAAGCAGCTCATAGCTCTGGTCAACCCCAAAAGAAAAAGAAGAAATCTGCACTGGATGAGATAATGGAGCTTGAAGAGGATAAGAGAAGAATGTCCCGAAGTGACTACTGGTTACAGCCTGAAATAATTGTAAAAATTGTAACAAAAAAGCTTGGAGAGAAGTACCACAAGAAGAAAGCAGTTGTTAAGGAAGTGATTGACAAATACACTGCAGTTGTGAGGGTGATTGACTCTGGGCACAAGCTGAAGCTTGATCAGACACATCTAGAAACTGTAATACCAGCACCAGGAAAGAAAGTGATGGTATTAAATGGTGGGTACAGGGGAAATGAAGGCATTTTGGAATCCATCAATGAGAACAGATTTTCAGTGACAATAACCATTGACTCAGGACTTTTAAAAGGGCGCAGAGTCGAAGATATTCCATATGAAGATGTTTCCAAACTCGCCTGAAGTTCTAAATCATGCATCAGAGAAGATTTTGGTTCTCAAAATCTTCTGTCTGTCATCTCTCAGGCAGACACAAGACTGTAGTATAGTAAATCCTAAACGAGTCCTATGCTAAATTGTCACATTTAAGTTATAAGTTAAGGGCTGTTAAGTTTCAGGTGCTGTTAAGTTTAAATGCTGTAAAGTGCTATTGAGCCTTTAGGTCATACTCCTTTTTATCATTACCCCCTCTATCCTTTTGTTACACCCCCACCCCCCGCTACCCCCCAATAAATAGCTTTTAGTTTATTTTGGTTTGGATTGATTGACTCTGGATTTTTGTTTCTTGCTTTTCTTCAATGTACCTTCACCATCTAATAGGCAGTAGAGTGAACCCTGCAAATGATTAATGTTATAAATGGCAATATAGGTATTGGGTTTTGCATTTATGATTAGTTTTTGCAAGTTATTATTGATCACAATGATTTTAATATTTCGATTAATATTTCTATTTAGTTCTATTTGTACCCCCTTTAACTGCTTTAATATAGTATAATCTGTAAGCTTTTGTGGCCAATGTTCTGGCCATGTGTAGTTTTTAAATAGAAATGTGATGTATATATTATAGCTTGGACCTTCGCATAATATTAAAATAGAAACTATGTTAAATACTTTTATTTACTTTTAACTCAAATAATGGTGTGAAATAGCTACGCTGATTCAATGTATTTGTGGACTATCTTACCTGAACGATAAGACAACAATGACAAGAACCAGAATATCAAGAGAAAAACTTACTACTGACTCCCCAGTTATCAGGAAGTGTCAGAACAACAGAATGGAGCCTCGAGAAGAAATAAAATATATTGATTTAACTACAGGATGGCTTGCACACAAGTCAAAGGTTAAAACCAAGCTAAAGAATTCCCAGAACATGTGAAACCACAGGAACGTTTGAATATGTACAACCCTCGTTAATATGCATTTAATCAATGTAATGAAAAGTATGTAAGACAATTGTTTTATACTAAGGTTGTGCTTTTGGCAGCTTGCCAAGCACTCCAGCACTGGATATTTATCCCTTATTAAACTTGTAAAAATTTTAAAGAGTGAGCCTTGTTTCTCACCATTAATTAGGAGCTAATTGCACATTGATAAAATATGCATTCCTGAAACAGACATGAAAAAAGACACCTGTTAGAAACAGCAGTCACACAGAGCCCACAACACATGTATGTTCCTGCACTAGCCATCGCAGGGAGGGTTGTACAGTCCCCCAACACCAGGGGCTGCTCATCTGCAGCCTAGGCATGGACTGGCAGGGTGCTTGCCAGAATAATTTTTTTTTTAAGTCTTACTTCAGCAGCTAGCCCCTGTACTGCTGCAGGTTCACCCTCAAACTTTACTCACTTGCACGCCACAGGCCACCCCGTTTCTCACAGGCCTAGCAGGGCTGGGCCAGAGGGAAGGTGTCCATTGGCAACCCTGTGTTATGGTCCAGGATTATGGTCCACAGCCCCCTCAGCCATGCAGTCTGAGCCATGGAGTGCAGCACCCACATGTCTCCCACAGCCAGTACCTGGGCTTGAGGGAGTGATGCCCTTGAGAGGAAAACTAATGTCTTTACAAACAATTCAATGGGTGAAGGTATGGGTGTTAACATCTTTGAAATGGGTATTAATGTCTCTACTGCAGCAGGTTTGTTGCAGAGCCCAGACAGCTGGTTTCCTGTAACAGACAAGGGTGTACAGAAGCCTGAAGTTCCAAACTTTGGGGTAAAATGACAGGTTCAAGGGGGGATATGTGGTAGATGGTGAATGGGGAAAGGAAGACTTGCGGCCGGGAGTTTAGGATAAAAGGAGGCTGCACCCTCTGAAACCTCGCCCCAGTGGCCTCTCTCCATTTATTCGAATAAAGTTGCAGGACTCGTCTGTCTCCTTTTTGGACATAAATCTCTGGGGTTCGTGGATTTTTCCTGACACCCTGAAGGAATATGTTCCCTGTTAAGCACTAAATCAAGACATTTCTTACCGGTGGTACTAAACCTGCATGATCGTCACCCACGATAAATTGGGCAGCCTACAGGCTGCGAGAAACTTACCAATCCACTTTTCCTGCTCTTCCCGCCCCCCCCCTTGGGTGTTAACATCTTTGA
>JANPWX010000593.1:2267706-2381318 GCA_024734555.1 Trochalopteron elliotii | reverse complement strand
GCCCCTCTCCCATTCCCCCCAGTAGGTTAACATTCATCCCTTTATTCTTGCTGCAGTGGCCACGTATTTCCGTCATTCAGGGGCTGGATACCCTCAACAGATGAGCTGCACAAGGGCCACAATCCGCTGCCGATGTGCCAGCACCCCACCCCGGGAAGGGCCTCCCGCCGCCCTCATCCCGTTTCTACTGCGGCGCACCTGGGAGAAGCTGGGACGCTAAAGAGACACCTCCCCACGCCCAAAATCACCCCCTTTTCCCCATCCCAAGTAGAGTGGCCCAGAAACACCGCCGTGTCTTTCCCGACGGCGCGCCCCCGTCCGTGCTCGCAGCACCGCCTCTGAAAGCGGCCCAGGGCGGTGACCGCGTCCCGCACCTCCCTGGTGCGCTCCTCCCTGGCAGCCCCCACCGAGGGAATCACCGCTGTGCCGGGAGGTTCCCAAGCCGGGGGGATGAAGCCGGGCCGAGTTCGGGTCAGGGCCGCTCGGTCCCGGCCGGCAGGGCCGCGCAGAGCCGGGCTCTGTGGGGCTGCAGTCTCGCTGTGCCGCGCCCACGGGTACAGCCCGGGGACAGCCCGGGGACAGCCCGGGGACAGCGCAGCCCCTGCTGCAAAGCCGCGGCCCGCCCGGTGCCCCGTGTCCACTCCGGCGCGGCGATTTTGGGGTATCCCTCCCAGTGCCCCGTGTCCACTCCGGAGTGGTAATTCCAGGGGATCCCTCCCGGTGCCCCGTGCCTGCTCCAGAGCGCTGTTTCCCGGAGATCGATCCCTCCCGGTGCCCCGTGCCTGCTCCGGAGCGGCGATTTCCCGGGATCCCTCCCGGCGCCCCGTGCCCGCTCCCGAGCGCTGTTTCCAGGGAATCGATCCCTCCCGGTGCCCCGTGCCCGCTCCGAAGCGCTGTTTCCCGGGGATCGATCCCTCCCGGTGCCCCGTGCCCGCTCCGAAGCGCTGTTTCCCGGGGATCGATCCCTCCCGGTGCCCCGTGCCCGCTCCGAAGCGCTGTTTCCCGGGGATCGATCCCTCCCGGTGCCCCGTGCCCGCTCCGGAGCGCTGTTTCCCGAGGATCCCGCCTGCAGCAGGCCGGGAGTGATGCCTGGGGCTATGGTCCCCGCAAGAGCTGGAGTGTCGAATAAACCCCCATGGCCAGAGCTAAGAGGGGAGAACTGCGGATAATCTTACCATCCTCCAGGAGCCGGGAACGCCGGGTGGTGCGGGGTCGGTAGGGGCTGCCGTCGGTCGGGGCGCAGCATGCTGTGTTGGTCTCGTCGGTGGAAGAGTTACCCGGCGCCGTGGTGTTTGGGGCTCTTATAGGGTTCTCCTGCCTGAAAACATTTCTATCAATCATTTCTGCTGTCAAACAAAAAGATGTTCTCATGAGAACTCGCTGCACTCCTAGATAAAGGCAAGGCCATGCAGCTGGTGTTATCACCTGCTCTAAGTGGGAGCTGACAACGGACTCCTCACTACACTTTACTGGACAAATTCATCCTGAGACCAAGGGATGTGTGCAGGATGAAGAAGACCAGGCTGCACCTGCACTGCAGCACACACCTGAACCTGCTGAGCCTAGACAGTTGCTCTGTGCAATGCTAACTGCTAAATGCTCAGTGGCCTTCACCATTAGGCTGCTTGGAAATGCCTCTATAGTATGCTTATGCATTCTATTGTCATTTCAGTGCATTCAAAACCAGAGTGTAGCTGCTTTTGATGTATTTTTCAACAAAATATCCAGAGATTAGTATGTTTTCTTTATTTCTCCAATGATTACTACTAGGATTTCTTCTCTAGAATCATTTCTGTGCCAAGCATTGTAATTTTGACACATTGGACTTGAAAATAAATTAATGCTTAGTTAAATAGCAGATAAACGAATGTTTTGTGCTGTCATAATATTTTTATTAGTTGAAACCACAGCAGTTAGCAAAAACATTCAGGAGTTTGCCAGTGAAAATATGTTGACTGGGTTCTGCTTTCATTTCTGTGAGTGTGAATAAACATTATTACCATGGATCTGTGAGAAGTTTATTTTGCTATGGCTCTTACTGGAACATTAATCTTTAACTTGCCTTTGTTAGGGGAAAGAACAAAAGATGTGAGCTTCTAAAGAGCACTTCATTCCTGGACACTTTTCATGAGTCTTCCTATGTCTGAGATGAGCTGTGATTCTGATGGTCTCTTTAGTTAATTCACAGTCAGAAAGTGCTTCAATTAAAATAAGAGAAATCAGTGTTGTCCTGTATTCACCTAAGCATGCCATATGAAGCCCTTCTAATTGTTTTTTGTGAGGCACCTGTATGTGAGTAGCTGACTGGGAGAAACACCATGCAAATTCTTGTACCATTTTGCAGGCCTTTTTTCTTGGAAGCAGACAACATACTTATTTTTTAACCTCCTGGTGTGAAGGGACTGCTAATCTGCATGGAGAGTATTTTAGTTTATGAATAGTATGATTTGTTCTGGGATTGGTGTATTTGCCAAATAAAATATTAATGGAACACCCTATGTGTGGCGTGTGCTAGTGCTAACTTTTAAAAATGACATAGCTCCCCATTTCTTTAAGGTTGTCTGGAAAAAGGCAAATATGTAAACAAACTCAGAATTTAGAAACGAGAAATTAGACATATGAAAATTTTCCCCAGAAATGGGGAATCCCATGAATAACATTTAAGGAATATCTGAGTCTCGTAGCCACTCTGTAACCCATGCATTGTGAATTAGCCATGTGGAGAGCAAAATAATAGTTGGAATGGATATGTTCTTAGGTATGCAGCAAGGCCTATTGGCTCAGGCAGGATCCAGCCAGGGAAAAGAGCACAGAGATGTTCAGTGTGCACAATGAGGTGGTAGATAGCAAGAATGCAAGCCAAATGTGTGCAATCTAACAGTAACCTAATTTTTTTATTCTTGGGTGTAATACCTTTTCATTCCCCTTCTCTAATTTGTGTGCTTCTCACCTGAAACATCCTGAAACAGAGATGACATCATTTATCATTGCCCTGGGAAGCATAGTGACAGTTCTATTCTGTTACCTCATTTTCTGACCACAGTCGTGTCAGTTCCCATTAATTGTCACTGCCTATGGCAGCCTGGATTAGTTCTGCCAGGGAAATTTAGAGTATTAGGGGTTGTGACACTGCTCCCTTTCCAGGCACCCTCTTCCCTTGTCACCTGCACTGCCCCTGGAGAGATGGTCATCAGTGAAGAGAAGCCTGGCTCCAGCCAGGTCAAGCACAGAGTCACCTCAGCATCTGGCTCACAAATGAGCTTTGGGAAGTGATTAGCTTTCAGGATAGAAAATTTATTTTTCCCCATATAGCTTTATATTTATGTATGTGTTTTTCCCTCCCTCCCCTTCTTTCTAGCATTGTTGCGATGGCCAGCGTCACTTCATCTGCTCATTTCCTGCAGTCCTGAACACTTACAGATGCTGTTCCCAGAACAATACTTGCTCTGAACTATTAATAAAAGAGTCTAGATTTTCTAAAGTGATAGCAACACTTTTTTGGCAGAGCAGGAGCCTGTGAGGAGAGCACTCTTCCTTGAGGGGGCCGTGGAAGCAGAGCTGCCCTCAGTGGGGGAGCAAGCCTGGGGTTGGGGTGACCCTCATGAAGGTTGTACCTCTGCTATGGGTCCTGGGTAAGGGACTTATCAGCAGCCCGAAGTATTGCATGTGGAGAGCCAGGTGCATCCGGGGGATCTTACAAGGAGGCACAGACCCACTAGGGACAGGTACCTGCACAGCCAGAGCTTCCACAGGGTTCCCAGGCAGACAGCATTAGAGGTCCCAGGTGAGGAACCATCAGGGAATTAAAATCTGTTAGTGCCTGACAGAAATGTCTTTCTCTGCATGTTTTTTGTACATCTCCAGTTCTTTGTGTCTCTTATTCATCTCCTGGTGCTCTGGTCATCCTCGTTGTGTGGAAGATTGCCTCTGGGCTGCCTCCTCGATTTGGGCAACAAGTTCCAGCTGAGATCAATCCCTGGTGCAATGCTGGGTGTATTTTGATGCAGGGGCTGCTGCCAAAAGTTGTTAGGAGACACCCACCAAATGGTTTTGCTGCCTCTCCCAGCAAAATTTCAACACACCCTTAATACAGGAGGGACGTGGTAGTTTAGCTATGGTCAGAGATGCCCCCTTGTCTCCCTGCCCGTGGGCCAAGATTTTAATAATCTACACTCTGGAAGAAATAGCATGTAATTTAATATTGTGGGTAATTCTACAGCTGGTGCTTCAAACACCTTGTGTCTGCAGATCATTTTTGGGTATCCATTCTAGCCAGCTGGGTCAAGCAATGTCCCTGTGTTGGTGTGGCCAGGCAGCCCAGGATATCCACAGGTTATATATATATATATATATAATGTTCACTGGTGATTTAGTTATGTACATGTAATTCTCCCCAGAGCAATTTTCATCTAAGATAATGATTTAACTTTTAATTTTTTTTTAGGTTTTGTGCTGTTTCCTGACTTGCTGTGGTAGTGTTAGGTAAGGGAAAAAGCTTCTATGCATGCAGAGCCGTAACTGTGCTTTAAAAGAATAGCCTAAAACAACCAGCTTTTGTGTCTCTTTTTCCAAACCTGTATGTTGGCAGTGGTTCTGGCACTAATAGCTTTTGATAGGTAAAACAAATAACACTTGGGTACATTTAGCTTAATAGTTCCCTTAATGTAGTCTTGTCATGGAGCTGAACTTGTTTGTTGACAAATGAAACTATCAGAACAGAGACAGAGACTTCTGTGAGCTGCTTTATTTTTTTTGTCATTTCTTCAGGGGCTTATGCTGAACAACTGTAGTGCTTATTATACATTAAGTTTTTTCCTGCTTTTCTGTCACAAGTCCCTTGCCACTGAGAATTTAATTCAGTACATGATTTCTATGTAGTGTTTTAAAACTCTAAAATTTTGTTATTTTACATGGCTTTTTACTGCAACAGAGAACACCATGCTCTGTGGTGCTGGTATCTGTGATGTATGACACCATGGGGTATATACAGAAAGTCCTATGTGTGGATACTTACAAAACTCTGTAGTTTTTCTATAAATAAGAAATTGCATTCTAAACCAGGGGATTTAGTAGCATCGTGACTATACTAGATTTACTTTAAGTACATTTATACATTTGCTTAACCAATTTATTTTTCTGGTGTGGCGGGTTTTTTTGGTTTTGTTTTTGGTTTTTTTTTGTTTTGTTTTTTGTTTTGGTGTTTTTTTTTTCTCTGTGTCATTCATTTTTATGGTGTGCTAAGACCACCTTCATCTTGGGATCTCGAAATGCTTTAAATGTTTCACAGGCAAAAAGTCATGCTATGATTTGTAGTTCTGGAAGTGGAACTTGATCATCCTTGATCATTCTGAGTAAAGAATGGAACCAAGATAATCTTTTATTTTTCTGTGTGATTTTATTTTGACTGTACAGAAGTGGTAAGCTTATCTCAAGTCACTTTAACTGAGGACTAAATGAAATTAGTACAAAAGCTACTGACTATTTGCAGAGATCATAGGAATATTCTGTAGTGACTGTAATTTTCTTGCAGGATCTTTGTAGCCCACATTCTTCTTTCCTTTTGGCAAATTCATTTTTGACAGATTTATTCTTTCCTTTGTGGGGTCACCTCTTGCACTCCACAAAACAAAATTTTTCCTGGAATATTGTCAAGTTTTGCATGGTTTGATGGCTCTGCATGTTTTCCCATCAAATATATCTGTTTGCCAACATGTATCTCTGGATAAATACAATGCTTGTATTTATGATGGCTCTGCATGTTTTCCCATCAAACATATCTGTTTGCCAACATGTATCTCTGGATAAATACAATGCTTGCACCTGAAAAAGCAGCATTGGCTGATGTGGAATTCAGACCAAACTGAGAAAAGGTTGCTAGGAAGGGGAAAGTGCTGCTATACTGCTAAGTAGGTGCATACAAGTATATTTTAAAATCCAAAACTTCAAGTATTTGTTCTTCCTACTTGGAAGTTGATCCTCCTCCCTGACCTTGATTTCTTACAGTTAAAATACTACATAATAGAGAAATATCATGGGATATGACACTTCTGCAAGTGTCATGTGCAATTCAAATCTCATTCTTGCAGAATAGAATAGCCCCAGAAGTAATCCCTTGTGAAAAAAAAAATGAATAAGAGGTTTAATTACTGGTGTTTTTTAACAGACACAAAGTTTAGTCAGTAGGACTGATCAAGAGAGCTTTGAAGCTAGAGATAAATTCAGGTATAACCATTACTTCTTCAGAACAATGGGCTTAGAAAATCTAGTGGTTTAACTATCATTAATTGGAAATACCTGGTGGCTTACTTACATGCACTGTAAATCACTTGTGGCATTTTTGTCTTTAGCATAGACATCCCATTAGAAAATTTGTGTACTCCCACACGCAGAATGAAACAGACAAGAAAACCCTACAAAATTTTAAGGCTCTTATTTAAAAAAAAAATTAAATTCAATGTCTGATAAATCATAATTTCAACAACACAAGGCAGGCTGAAAGGAAAATTGCACTTAGCAGCTTCATAAAAAATATTTAGAATGATAGAATAGTTTGGGTTAGAAGGGACCTTAAAATTCATCTCTTTCCAACCCCTTGCCATGGGCAAGGACACCTTTTAGCTAGACCACACATCTCAGAGCCCCATCCAACCTGGCCTTGAACACTTACAGAGATGTGGCAGCCACAGCTTCTCTGGGCAGCCTGTGCCAGGGCCTCACCCCCCTCACAGAGAAGAATTTCCTCCTTATATCTAATCTAAACATACTGTTGTAGGAGTGCCTTACCAATTCCCATGCGAATAACAGCAGAGGAGCAGGGACTGTAATTCTGACATGATGAGGACTGAGAATTGTCTGTCTTTAGCCTCTGACCAGTCTGATATCCAGGAAAATGGCAGATGTTTCTCTGCCGTTTGTAGGAAACACATTTTGAGATGTGGCATTTTAAGATGAGTTCTGCTTAGGCTGATCTGTAAATAGTATTGAAGTGGAAGGAAGAATGTTGCAAATTAAATGAATGTATCATAAAGCTTTGCAATACCCAACAAAGTAAACAAATTTTCCTTTTCTGAGCAAGTGTGGCCAGCATACATCTACCCATTAAAATGCTGCACATAAAAAAAGCATGCTTGTCTTCTGGCCTCTTGCTTTCTGACTGTATTTCCAATCTCTCTTTCTCTCTCTCTCTCTCTCTTTCTCTTTCTCTCTCTTTCTCTCTCTCTCTTTCTCTTACTCTCTTTCTCTCTTTCTCCCTCTCTTTTCTTCCTCTCTCATCATTTGCAGAGGGAGAAACTCTTCTACAATGTTTTTTTTCCATCTGTCCCTTTTGATGATTCATTTTCATGCAGATGCTATCATTTAACTCTGCTGGTGCATTAGAGGTTGAACTTGATCAAAGTTTTTTCTAGTAGCACGATGCTGCCAGGATCTTTTTCTCCTTTGTCATATAATATCTCTGAAAAGGTCAGCATGACCCTATCTTCTGGGCAGAATTCATAAAATTATAAATATGTTCATCTAGTTGTAAAATCAAAATATTTTTTGACAGAAAAATCATGACCTTAACAATCACCTTGTTGGGATCTGAAAGTGGGAGCTTATGTAAGAATGAATAATATGGACATTAACTTTGAAAAATCCACATTTAGAAAACTTCTTTCAAGTTATAGGCAACTTTTGCATTTGTTTTTTATAACTTTGGGAAAATATTCTTCAGTAAATACAGAATGCCTGTGAATTTACTGGTGGCCAAATGAAGGACTGAGTCAGGAATGTAAGTCAGCACAGTTCTTCTGGCTGCAAGCCACCTTAGTTTACAAAGTCAGGGAACAGATTTCTGCTTTTAAATGATCTGTAATTTTCCTTTCTTTTCAATATATGATTTAAAAAAAAATACATGGGTGTTAAATAGTACATTTTTTGCAATCTGATTCTGAGAGTGCTTACGTTATTTAGGTATTACCCTTTAAAATTACCATAAAAAAGCAGTGAAAAACTAGAAACTGTCCCTTGGTCTTTTCACATCCACAAACAAGCCTTTCTTCTCAGAAGTATTTTGACAAATAAATGTGCTATTTCATATACTCCATTATTTCCTGTGGGACATTTGCTATGTTGACACAGCAAAGAGTGTTCTTTTCAGTGTAGAGAATAATAAGAGAATTGTGTGGCTTAAAGCAAAAGCAAAACACTTGTTGACTTTGTTGGGCACCCCAAGGCTCTTGCTTAATAATCACATTTTTCAGAGAAAGAAGTATTCACATTTTGTAAAACTTTCATCACAGGTTAAATACAGGTCAATTTAGAAATGTGACTTACCACAGCATATATTCACAGAAATATTTTTGAAATAGTTTGTGTTAGAAATTAAGCTGTATATCCAGACAGTACTGCTGATAAGTGAAATATGCTGATACTATTTCTGAACATTTGAAAAGTATTAAAAAAACTATATAAATCCAGTGATTGCTTATTGTTGACTGTGTGGATTGGAGGGTTACAATTCCAGGTGTATCTCTGGTGAAAAAAAGGCTACTCAAAGGTAACTGAAGATCAAACCTAATAATAAATAATAAATAATAAATAATAGATAAATAATAAATAATAAATAATAAATAATAGATAAATAATAAATAATAAATAATAAATAATATTATCATTATAATAATACATTCAGTGATGAAAATTTTCTTACTGTCCTGCAGCCCATTTGGCCACCTGAATCCTGCACCAAATGTCAGGGAGGAAAGAGTATGTATGCCACTGTATGTGTATTCAGTTCCAGAATTTTGTTGTGACTAGCATTTTCTTGTCTTTTCCAGCAAATTCATTCAAGTAATGAGCTATAGAAATAATTTTGGAAGTGTCCTCAATCCTTCCATGTCTATGAGTGTCAAAATGCACATGTAAGTATGGAAAAAGCTGTTTATAGTCAGAGGTGTCAGCAAAAGCTATCAGACATATGTTGCTTGAATGAAAAGTATTTTGTGTTTATAAAAAAGGGAAGTCCAGTAATTGATATGAAATGAAAATGACACTGCCAGGTATCATGTATCTTGCTTGACATAAAAGTGGTTTGAGTGTTTGGTGCCAATTTTTGATCTCAATAGTACTTCAGGAGATTCTTGATGGGATGAGTAGCTGTTGTCTTCTCTTTTCTGCCATGTGACACAAAAGTTTGTTCAAGGTTGGAGCCATCATGTGAGCAGCAAGGAAATTCCTGCTTGCTAATAAATTCTAAGCTGGTCTAAAAAATCCTCTTCAGTATTTGTCAACCTCTTCCCTTTCTTCTTTTCTGGGGTAGAGAGGAGCCTGGAGGACTTCAGTATGATGCTGAAGGATCATGCCGTTATTCCTACCTCCCCCTAAAAAGGCTGAAAGTCTAGAAAGGATATGGAAGATAAAAAATTAGCAGTTATTCTGTGCACTTTGTCTCTTACCTGGCCGAAAAGGAGAAGATTGAATCATATGCATAATTCAACAAGTGTGGGAGAAGTGTGTGGAACATGGAGGTGAGGAAGGACAAGGAGCACCACTGAGGGCAGGGTTGTAGCTGAGCAAAACTGAATGCAGCATGAACAAGGGAGAAACACAAACTTCTCATCAGCAAAGTAACAGATGATATTTCTTTATCTGAGCACTAGGTGTTGGGAGAAAACCCAGTAGATTTTATCACTTTGTAAATGCCTCAGTTTAAAAAAGAGAATTAAGCTCCCAAGGCAATGAATTTAAGAGATTCCATCATGAGCTGGGAGAGAGGCTGCACACTTTTAATTTTCTTTTTTTTCTGGAAGTTAGTGTTGCTTGTTAAATTTCCATACTGAACCAAATGAGTCCCTGAAACAAACATACCCCAAAAAAGTATGGAGTGATTTGTATCAAGAATAATTGACTAAATTTTTGCTCAAATGGCCTGAGTCATCAGATAAAACTCTGCTGGCATTCTTGTAATGTATATCCATTTTAGAAGAAATATATACTTCAACATGTAGGATGTGAGTATTACAGATTTAAGGAACAGCTTTGTTCCCTTCCAATTGCCTTAGGCATTTTAGTGGAGGAACTTTTTGCCTCTTTTTAAGCTCTTGGCAGGTTTCTTCTGTTCTTTTCCCCAATAAAAGAAACATCATATGCAGAATCATATTCCTGCTAGGATGGAGCCCTTTAGTTCCCATCATTTCTATTTATGTTTGCAGAGGAATGTGTATGCTGGAACATGGTAGAAATTATTTCCAAACTCTGATTGACTGGTGTGCTAGTTGTACCATTTTTTATTTGTTTCCAGAGTTTAGTGTGAATGGATTTTTTTTTTCTTTTGCCTTAGTTAATTGCTCATGATTAGCACTTTCTGTACCCATTGAATGTCTTGTCCAGTTTAACTTTTCTTGCCCTTACTGTGGGTATTCAGGGTATAAAAACAGTATCTTTCTGTTCTCCAGACTGTGTGCTGAAGAATTATATTGCTATTCTCAATTTCAGCTTGTTTTCCTTTTTCTTTTTTCTCCCCTATATTAATTCCTCTTTTCTCTAGCTCACTTAACTTTTCATATGATTGTTTTCTTTTTACTAAGAGCTATATCTAACTTCTATTAACATTTCATTTCGCAGTGCTTTTTCTTCTTCTTTGCCTTCTTTTCCTATGCCTAATGTAAACTCTGTACAAACCTAAATAATATTAGGAGTTATTTTTATTCTTCACATCCCCCAGAAATGATGCACATCACAATACTGAGAACCCTTCAGCCCTTCCTACTATTTGATTACGTTCATTGAGGCTTTTATTTTTGCTCTGATAGTGTTTTGATTATTTCCTACCTCCTCTCCCCCAGCTCAGCCTTTCCACTAGTTGTGCTGGTTTGTGCTCCTCTGAAACCTGTAGCCATCAGATACAAAAATCTCTAGAGTTGTTGTTTGTCCTGTATTTAAAACAGCTTGACTCCTATTAATCAGTTATGTTGATTCTCATTGCTGGTATTTCAAACAGGGAGTCAGTCTGTTAACCTGTAGCAAATCTATAATTAACTGGATTCTTAGTTCAGTAAGAAAACTTTATGATTCAGTCTGATTAAACAAAAGTGGAAGGCTTGGAAGAGTATCTCTGAAGAACAGAGCCACAGTGATAACAAAGAAGGACTTTTCCACATTCACAACCATCTCAGCAGCTCCCCACTGGGTAGCATCGCTCCCTTGATGGCCTGAGCAGTGCTGGTTGGTTGTTGAGATAGTGGCTAATGGAAAAATAGGAGTTCAGTGCAAGATCAGGGACTCCTGTAAGGAAGGAATGAGCTCATGTTTATCTATGGATTCACAAAGTGCCTTTCCATATGTCTGTGTTGCTTTAATCTTGTCAGCCTCGATGGCAGAAGCAGGGAAGATAAGGACTTTCAGATTTGCAGGCAGCTCGAGCGTTGGCCCAGGATCCTTGAGGTTGTCTTTCCCTTTTCCATGACAAAGGTGTTGAATCATGACAACCAAGGATTGAAGGAGGTGACCCCATGTAGAACAGTCCATCTCTCAGTGAGAGGGTGAACCTCAGCCCTGTTGCTGACTCCCATGGGCTGTGTCTGCAGAAGCAGCAAGAACAGTTCCAAACTGCTCTCCTGACAGAAGGAGGGAGGCAAAGGAGTGTGGGGATCTTTGTGTCCTGCTGGATGAACCACACACATGCTGAGAATTAAAGTGTGCTTTACTCTCTGCTTTGTTTTTTTGCCTGAAAGTTTTTTCCAGCCAGAGGGTTCACAGTGTGAAGGTGTCCCTGTCTTTCACTTTATAGCCTACAACACTGCCAGCATCTGAAATTTTCAAGGGAAAGTGGTAGGGAATCAGGCTTCTTGGTTTTTCACGCTTTAGGGGTGACCTCAGGAAGAAAACATTTTTTCTTGCTCTCCAAGTACTTACTCCTTGTCTTCTCTGTTTTCCAAAAGTTTCGTTCTGTAGAAATGTACTCCTGCTGACTTTCAGGACTCACCTATGGGTGTTATTGCAAATGTACAAATATATGTATGATCAGAGTTTCTGTCTTTGAAACTTATTTTAAGCATTTTAAGCCTTTTTTTTTTTCCTTTTTTTTCTTTTTTGCTGACCCTGCCTGTTGCTTATAGAAGTGGCCCCTATATTCTGAGGAGGTTTCTGGCACTAAGTGAAGAAACTGTTGGTTGGACTTTTATACATAGTGAGAAGGAACCTCAGCCCATGAGGAAGGTGCTTCCTCCTTGGCAATGTGTATGCCTTTAGGTTGGGGCTTCCTTTAGTTGTGTTGAAAAAGCACAAAAGAAATGTACCTCAGGACTGTGACAATGGTATCTTGCTGCCCAACTTGTGGAGCTTTTGTCTAATGCCTAGAGGAGGTAGTAGGCTGGATATATTTCCTTAGGAGTTCTCTGTGCATTTTGTCTTTCACTGTGTGTGACCACCTCCTTTCAAGGGCAAACAAACTTGGCTGTCTTCCTGACTCACAGCTGCTTTTATTCCTAAGTTTTCTTTGAAAGAGAGATGAGCAGCTGGAGCACTGAGCTTGGACATTGCTGCTCTGCTGGAGAGAGGGGACCTGGGTGTGGGAGGAGTGAAGAACTCTCTGGGCAGTGTGGGGCTGCAGCTCTTACTCAGTCAGTTCTAAGCCATCTGTCAGGTGCAGCCTGGAGCAAGGGTGAGTGTGGGTGGCCATCAATATCCCATGGCTTGCCAGTGAGGAAATGGTGATGTGGAGGTAGAAGGGAGGAAGGGGTCAGTTTTGGTAATGGGGAGGTGGTAAGTGCACTGGGTCCCTTCTGCCTTGCCATCAGAAGTGACTTTTCAGACCACAGGCTCGGAGCAATCATTCCCTGTCCAGTTCAGGCTAAGCCTCATTTTTGGACATTGGTGCTGTTCAGTGCTTCACTAGAAAACTGGTATTTTTCCTTTCCTTTGGGTTATATTTTACTTGTGTATGAATTCAGCTGTGTAATTGTATTCAAGTGTACAGCCAGTCTGGCCATCTCTGTTTTCTTTTGATTCCTTGGGCAGAATCCTGTTCCAGGTGGCACTGATTTATGTATTTCAAGTAACATATTTGTGTTGAGATGCAGGATAGCAGCCATGGGTCTCTGGAAGGGTTTGGGGGCAAGAGGTTGCAGGGCCAGGAAAGCAGGGGTCATATCAGCAGGAGAAGGCTCTCTTACTTCTCTTACTTCAATATTTGTTGCATATTGGGCATAGATAAGTGCAATGAAACTGTTCTGTGGCTGCAACAATAGCCTTTAAAAGTATTGCATTGAAAAGTAAAAGCTTTCTATAGAAAGTGGGGGAAAACAGCAGAGGTTAAAGTGTGTGTAAGTGGCTAACACAAGTAGATGCAATAAAAGAGAGAATGATAATGGGTGACATTGAGTGATATATCATTAGACAAAATATTCCTGCTTTATCTTATGCTTGTGCACTTGGGCTCTTTTGGGACTGGCTTTGCATTTAAACATTGCCTGATATGTGGTGTGTGTGACTTTGTTACTCAGTTTTGCTTTGAAAAGTCTGAAGACTTGTGCAGATTTCACTATCAGACTTGCTGTTTTGCAAAGAATTCCCAAGTACTCTGACAGTCGAAGCTGGTAGTGATAGCAAAATGTTCCCAATGAAAATGGCTTTATAAGCATATTCACACCACCATTGTAATTTTTATGTCTACATTCTTGTCTGCTTACAGCCACAGTGAAATAGTTAACAGTGTTTATTTATGAGCAGTGTTTTATAGGTTTGAGAGTGGAACACCACAGAAAAGGATGAGGCAGGTACACAATTTCTTTAGGTCTTGTCTCCAGCTTATCTTTTTCAGGTTGAAACACCAGGCATTTTTCAAACAGATATTTCAGAGAGAGATTGTGAGCCACAGAGTGGCACCTAGCAGGTAAAATTACAAGTTCACAGTCTGTGGCAACTTATTTGATGGATATTTTGATTCCAGTGATCAGATATTATGCAAACTTTGGGGTGAAAAAAGAGATTTTATGGGATATGGAAGACACAAGAAAAGCTGATGCCACAGAGATTTATGCCGGTTCTCTAGTTCTTTAATTCTGTAGAAATACAACCCAACAAACTCAAGAGTCTTACTTGGTGAGTGAATATGCATTGGATGCAGATATCTGGATTTAAAAAAATTGTTCAGATCAGTTTTCATTAGAACTGCACTTCATATTATTAAAATATGATGGATGTATTTGTATGAGGAGGAAGTTCACAGTTATGTTTAGTTTTCTCCTCTCAGCAATTTATAACCTAAGTATTACTCACCTACCCAATCTCCAGTCCCTTTCAGGATATATAAATAAATATAGTGTAATACACAAGGAGTAAAATTTATGGTCATTGATTGATGTCACTCGTGTCTCTTTCTTGTGATGCTGAATAGAGGGTAAAGAAAACAATTTCTTAAAACATGCACTATCTTGGTTCTTTCTGTAGATATGTAGCAGCATTAGGTAAATCCTTTAGCCCTTACTCGAACTTGTTACCTAATGTGATGGTTAAATGAAGAAAGTGAGATTTTCACCTCTAGAATGAAACTAGTTCCTGTGTAGAAAACCTGTCCAAAGCATATCATCTTCTTTGAGTCCTGAGAGTCAGACAAAAGTGTTATGTCTTGTGCTGGTGAGTCTCTGAGATGCATTTTGTCTCAAAAGTGCAAAAAAAGTGCACCTATAGACATTCCTTTGCCTTAGCTGCTCTCTATTTTCACTTACATCTCTGGTATATTTTCCAGGCTGCTGATTAAGGGCCTTCTGAGTTGCATCATGCTATCCTCCATTTTTTCCTACTTTACCTGCAAGGCCAATGAGCACCATAAATTATGCTTCTTATCTCACTCTTCCCCATCTCCCAAAGCAGATAATAACATGTGTCCTGATTTAAAATTCTTTTGATATTCTTAACATTTTGGCACTAATCATAGAGAATTTTGACAAAAATAATTTTTCAAAAAGAGAAAATAAATTATAATATTAGTTCTGGCAGGACTATTATAAATAATAAAATGTTGGGTTAGCCAGCTGAGGCCCAGCAGAAACTAGGAACTTCAGTCTGTTTTCCCACAAGTGAAATGCAAGGAGGAAATCCTTATTTACCTGAAGCTGCAGAATTTTGTCCTGTGCTGTGTTTACTCATGTGCATGCACACAGATATACATAGAATGTGAATGAAATGGCCTGAATGCCAAGGCCCTTTTGCTGCTGCTGTGCTGCAGAACTCCCACAAATGTTAGGTGTGCTCTTGTTAGTGATGCAAGTGTTCTGGAGTAACTCAGTTTTGGGGTTTTAAATTGACTCAGAAGTTATTTCCTGGTTTACAAGCATTTCTTATTCTAGCTGGGTTTTGTAGAAAGAGGCATTTGGAAAATGCTCTTGGGCACATGGTGGGACTCTTGGAGCTGTCCTGTGCAGGTCCAGAAGTTGGACTTCAGTGATCCTTGTGGGCCCCTTCCAACTCAGGATATCCCATGATTCTGTGATTTGTACCTCATGTCTTGATAGTGATCTTAACATAATTATTACTTTTCTGAAAAATCACATCAGAAATATGTGCTCTCTAGTTTGTTAAATGAATTATTAAATACCTACCTAAACATGTGGTAGAATGCTTTTGAAGGAGAGTACAGATTCATTAAGGTTGAAAACTTTGATGCAAATCTGAAAGTCTCTGTCACTTTTGGTCAAAAAAAAATTTTTAAGCAACAAAAATGTATTCACCCTCTTATTCAAAATTTTGTTTTTGACCTCAGTGTTGGAAAACTCTTTTGTGCCATGTTGCCTTATGTGGTCTTTAGATGAATCCATGTTGTTCCTGCATAGCTGCTTGAGTTATACATTCAAGTCAGGCTGTTTTTGTGACTGTGTGAAGCTGTGTCTGTGTGCAGATTTGGAAAACATTCTGTTATCTTTCCCCCGGCTGCTTTTCCTGTCTGTACTGTTTTCAAGGCAATGTTTTGTTCACTGATCCTTTTCTCCCTTCAAACTTTCCCAAAACAAGAAGGGGAGAGGAAAAAAAATGGAGAAAAAGCCAGGCTGGAAATTATTAGTGCCTTAAAAAGGACAAGATTTACCTGTTATAGGATCACCAGTCCAAGCAGCACTTCCTAGAGGCAGCTTGTAACCTCCAACTCTATGGAGGAAGGCATTTGAAGTTAAGATTCTCTTTTGTTGTACTCTGCAGTAAGAGGGGAAACATCCCTCCTGGTGGGAGTGATCTTTCTGGAAAAGCTCTTGGGAAGCTCCATAGCACAGTCCCCAGTCAAGGTGATCTGGGGGTGTACCTTTGCTGAGGATTCTGGGGTGCAAAATGATGATGAAATTAGGGAAGTGCCAGAAGATGACAGGTGGGCCCCTGTGCTAAGGTCAGCATCACATAAGGGACAGGAAAGTACAGTAAAATTACTGTGTCTGCTGGATTGAGGCCTGAACTCATGTATACTCTTCTAGGGACACAGTGATGTCTTTTTTTGCAGCATACTGTTCTGGAAAAAACCCCTGTGTTTACTATCTTCCAGAGTACAGCTTCAGAGTACAGCATTAAGGCTGATCCAGCTGAAAGTGACACACAGGAAGCTGTGCAAGGAGAGGGTTAGGCTGGATATTAGGAAAAGGCTCCCAGAAGGTGGTTGGGCACTGGAACAGGCACTGGAACAGGCCCCAAGCCTGACAGAGCTCAAGGAGCATTTGGACAATGCTTTCAAGCACATGGTGGGATTTCTGAGGCTGTTTCCTGCACAGCCAGGAACAGGACTTTGCTGATTCTCATGGGTCCCTGCCAACTCAGGATATCCTATGATTCTTTGATGCTTAGGGTGTAGTTGATAGAAATCATTCTGCAGAGTCATTCATTCATCTCCAGTGCTAGTTGTTCAATGTGAAAAATGTGGAATATTTGGGGTTTAAATTAAATTTTGTTCACAGGTGTGAGGGGTGATTCACAGAAGTTATATTTGCTGAGATGTGGAATGAAGAGGAATAATACTAGGATGAAGTAGAGACATTCTGTAGTTGTTCAACTCCAGATAATATGTTTTAGTAGTGCTGTGCTATGCTAGGCTCACTCAGGGTGTTTGTGTTTACAGAACTGGTACTGAAGTGCTCAAAACCACGTGTGGATTGTGGTATTTAGGGACTTGCTGGATTAATAGTTGATGGTCTTAGTCCTTTCCAACCTAAATGTTTCTAATATCACTGAGTGGTCATTCTGAAATCAGAAGCAGTACTTGGAGCCAGTGAAGTAATCTTTCCTCTGAAGGTGCTTGACCATCTCCTACTGTCTCAGGCTGCTTCAGATTTGTATTTTCTCTGAGACAAAGAATACTCTGCCCCACAATCTTAGTGTTTCGTCTCTCCTTCCTGCACCATAGCACAGCAGACAATTTAAAAATAAAAAAAAAGGCTGCCAGTTGCTTACTGATCATGGAAAACAAATTTCTGTATTTTGCAACCTTAATATTATTTATCACATCCTCCAGTTTTGTGACCCCTTTCTTGCTTCCTTCTGTAAAGCAAACAAATAAATTACAAAAAATAATTGTTACATGGCAAGTTTGACATGCAACACAGGTAGTGAGCTCATTCAAGAATGATATTTAAAAATGCCCCATATTCTGAGAGCTAAATAGCTCAGTGCTGACAACCAATCACAGGCTGCTTGAATGTTAGCACAGTTCCCCTAGTGGAAACAAGTCCCACTTTGACTCCTTCCAAAGGGACTGCTTAATGAATAAGGACTGTTTTTGTTTGAAAAAAAGTGGTCTGCCTCTGTTGAGAGTGTAAATAATAATAAGCACATTCTGGGTTTAATGGTATTTTAATCCTATTAAGTAGCACTTCATTTAAAATTGATTCCAACTATTTAAATTCACCTGTGTAATGATTTAGTTGTTACAACTCCAATTATTTTGATACATCCCAGTATATCAATCCCTTTTGAAAAGCAAAACAATAAATGTCACTAGCTGTTCTGCAGCAGATCTCAGGTTACCTGTGCTGTAATTATTTATATTAAGAATATTGTAAAGGAGCCTATAAGAAGCAGTTCTGTTGTCTCTAATGCAGGATCAAAAAGAGTCTTTTAAGGTGGGAAGGAAAAAAGTTGTAATAGTAGGGGCGGTTCTACAATTCTTAATTTGAAAAATTAAACCTGATTTGTATTTTTAAAAGCATTTCTAGGAAATAGTGACTTTATGGCATGATTGTTACTTAAGTCAGCCCTATTGTTAGGATTAAAGTGCATTTGAATTTGTTCTTTTTATTCAGGTGTTTTAGCATTCAAGGAGACAATTTCTTGCACAATGAACAGCAATTTTAACTATTGTTTTATCATCACTGTCTTGTTCTTTAGTGAGCTTTTGATGGCATGACTTTTGGCATTCATGGCATGTATGATTTCGAGTTTGAGACTTTTTTATTAACATTTTGATTTTAAGGTAGGTTTCAGTTCGAGACTGAATCTAATAAAGGATAAATAGTTTTCATAGCAATTGTAGCTGGAAACCAATTTGTCTAAAGTTTTCAGGAAAACTAGAGAATTCAGATTTTTTGTTCTTAAACTGAAGCATAGTTTAAGTGGTGGATTTCAGGTCTGGGTTTGCACCTGGTTCTGGAGCCTTACACAGCTCCACAAAAATATTTTGTTTTTCAGTCTGGGATTTTTTTCTGAGTGCGGAAGAAGAGAGATAACAGCAGGATGATTGGAACAGAAGTTGGCACATCCCATAGAAAGATTCTGTTTCATGTGGCTTCAACCA
Organism: Trochalopteron elliotii; assembly: GCA_024734555.1. Taxonomy (NCBI): domain Eukaryota; kingdom Metazoa; phylum Chordata; class Aves; order Passeriformes; family Leiothrichidae; genus Trochalopteron; species Trochalopteron elliotii. The sequence continues at coordinate 2,362,573 of JANPWX010000593.1, read as the reverse complement.
TTATTCTGTGTAGAGCAAGGAGATGTGTCATTCCTCACCACAGCTTTTTGCTGATTGCAAAAGCAATGCAGAGCTGTCCCTTTTCTATGTGATAATGAACTTAGACAACAAAATTACCTAATCTTGTAACTTGGGACAAAAATTCCACCATACCTGTCAAACTGTATTTGTAAATGAGCTTGTTGACTCAAACGCAGCATAAATCTGGAGACTGAAGATGGCAGCTACAGAAGGTATTTAGTAGTGCATTACAGGAAAAGGATTTTATTCAGAGTGTCAATACATTACCTTCCGAATTGTGAAAGTCATTCAGTAAAATTCAGACTTTCTAATAATTAATTCCATTGAAGGTAAATGGAAACTTTGTCAGCCTAGTGTTTAAAACTCTCATCAAGAGATTTATTTATTCAAAAAATAGCTGATTTGTTTAATAGAAATTAAAACTATTATTTCCAAATTTACTGTTTGGTAAAATACATTTTGTGTTTCATGAATATTATGTGCTTTCTTAGTTTTGGCTTAAGATTTTACTAGTGAAATCAATTTTTTTTCTCAACTCTATTCATCATGAGAAAATATAAATCCTGTCTTTTATGAAGCTGTCATAGTTCCTAAGAAATATTAGACCCTAGGGCCCACTACTCCATTTAAAACATTCTTCATGTTCCTACAGTCTTTTTTTTTTTAACAATGCTTTTGCTTGTTTGATTACTTTTACTCTTCCCCTTTTCATTTGGTGAAATTCAATATTATGTCCTTATTCTGTTTTTTTTTAAACACAAATTAATAGAACATATTAAAAAGCAGAGGGTTAGTATTTTTATTTTTTTAAAGGGAATATAGCCATGTTTATCACATTGTCTATATTTTTAATTTTCCTCTTTTGTATTTTTTGTTTGCTTGCATATTCTCTGAAAGATGTAGGCAATCCAGATGAATTGAAAAAGAACCCAAGCTATGCAAGGCTTCATTCTCAAATAATATTTACATGCCTGAAGAAGCCGAGAAATACCTACTGGGATTTAAAAAAATGCACAGAGGCACTTAATCTTTTTCTTACATATTCTGAAAATTCTGGTTATGCTGTTTGCAGAGCTGATGAAGCAATGTTTAAATGCTTATTAATTAATTATTGAATAAAATTATTTATTTTATTTTTTTCCTTTTCAGTCCACTCTTCTCCTGGCTCATTGGCTCAGGATTGTGCTTGTATCCAGGTTTACTGTGGCTAGATCCTTCTTCTCAGAGAGGCTTAAGTGCAGCAACAGCAGGAGGAAGGAGACAGAGCTGTGTTCTCAAGGGAAAATTGGTGGGGGAAACAAGTCTCACTGAAGGAAGTTTCTCAAGATGCTCTGGCTGATGAATTAACTAATGTAGCTCAGAGTGAAAGTTGATCTGGAGTCTGAGGTGTTGGTGGTGTGGGCTTTTTTACCAAATTTTTTTCTCTTTGATTTTAGTTTGAACAGTTCATACCAAATGCAGATGAGATTCCTGTCACCTAACTCTAGTTATCTTAAAGTTAAGTGCTCATTTTCAGCTAATTGTCTAGACACTATCATCAAGAAAGAAATAGAGGCACTTCAGGAGTGATTAATCCCATCCTAAAATAGACGTCTAAGATGGGATGAATTGGAAGTAGCTGTCTTCCTCCACCAAACAGCAGGAGAGCACTGACAAGTGGTTAGACAAAGAGGAGCTGAAGACAGGTGGGATGGTGCCCCTCTTCTCTCTCTCAGTGGTTTCACTGATTTAGGATGTGAGTTACATTTTTCAGTATTTGTGTAATAATTTGACCATGTGAAATAGATGCTGGTGTCAAATCCACCAGATTCAAGAGTGCATCAGGCAGAAATTAATGCACCCAGTTCCACTGCTCCTGTGCAGCCTGGGCTTTGTTGGGGTTTGTCAAATGGTAGCTGAAAAATCAAAAGCTGGTGGATGAAGCACTGCCCATATTCCAGACTGGGATCAGCATCCACCCACAGGGAAGACTCCTCTTGGTTACTCCTCTGTACAAACAATATCACAGTGACACTTCAAAGCTGTCCTCTCACCTTCTCATTTTTTTCTGAAACATAAATATTCTAACTGAAAAACAAATTAGGCACACAGTGTGTGTGCAACATTACTCAAAAGTAACTGGAATGGAAAGCATTTCAAGCTGGCAGAAATATTAAATAAGTTTAATACCATATAAATGGTTTTCTCAATAAAATTCAGAATTAGTAGTCATTAGAACATTAATGAAAGTTGAAACTTTCCTCAATAGAGAGACTAGTTAGTAACACTTTTACAGTAGGAATCCTGTGCAGTAATTTTCATTCCCATGTGTTTTTTTCATGTATTTTCATGAAATAAGTGCATTTAACATAAAATTTAGCAAAAAATGTTTCTGTTTTGAGGTGTACTTTATAACAGAAAGAAACCATCTGAAGCCAGTTATTAAAGGCAGTTATGAAAGGCAGTTATTATTTCATTTGCTTCTCTAGAACTAAGGTTCTGCTGAATGTTTTTCATAATTGGGCAATAATGTTTTTCAGATGACAGTGAACCCTTCACTGAGAAAGTGTGGACAAAACAGCCATTTCAGTGATATAGGATGTCACCTCTATAAAAATTTGCTTACCAATTTAAAGGAATTCAAAAGTTTTTAAGTATGCATTGATTCTGGGCTGAGATAGGAGGAAACAACACTGGCAGATTCCCATTGAGGTCTGCCCATCTCTGAAATATTTTCCCTGGATTTTGGTAGCAATGTAAGTATGCCAGTGAAAAAAATTGCTGAGTCTCTGTGAAGAATTTTAGTTCTTGAACTACTCATTGCTTTTTTCTCTTCCCTTTTGTTACTTTGGTTCAAGGAAAGGAATACTCAAGGACTGGAGTTTCTGCTAGATTGTTATCAGAGCTTTATCTTATTCACATTTAAAAGCACTTACACTCATTATGCTTGCATTTTACTGGTACCATCTTAACATAAGGACTGCAAATCCTCAAAATCCCCTGCTCAGTAGGCACAGAAGTCTGCAAGACCACTGCAAGACCACTGCAAGACCACTGCAAGACCACTTTTTGTTGCTTGTTGTATGTTATAGTAGAAACCGACCAGTCAGATAGCTGCATATGATTGTATGCATAACTGTATGATTATGGTGCAAAATGCAGCATCTTTTCTCATCTAGTAGTTCCTTCAGCTGTGCAAAACAAGATGCTGTAGTTGTTTCAAAACCAGAAGACTCTTCTGTTCTGCTTTCATTAGGATATAACTTTTGCTAGCATTCTGATATTTGTTGTTCTTTAACTAAGGTGATTTCTTTCTCTTACCAAACTGTGACTATAAAGACATACACATGATGGGTTATCTTTTTCATCCTTTTAATAATAATAATAATAATGATTAAAAAAAACCTTGTTGCAATTACTTTTCCATTTATTATCACGATGGATTTTTACAAAGGAATTTGACAAGCAGATTTCTGGTGCTCTTAATGGAGTTGAAAGAATATCCTATGCATGTCATGCTACATGCACAGTGGAGTGATGAACATAAATCACACACAGAGAAAACAAGGCACTGGTAAGACTGTACAAGTAATAAATGACCGAGAGGTTGTCGATACATTAAAAACTGAGCTTCTAGTTGGCCAGCAGCCATCTCACCACCCTACAGCTGTGCATGGTTTTGGGGTTCTCTGCTCAGTAGCCCCTCTGTGTCCCTCTTCCCATACGTGTTGGAGCCTACGTTTGTGGGAGGGTAAACGGCCCCGATGCTGCTGCTGGAGCGGACCAGGAAATCGGCCAAGCGCTGCGTCACGCACGTGGCCGTGTTGCATTTCCTCTTCTCCAGCTGGTGGCTGCCAAGATGGGACAAAGAGAGAGAGCCAGGATTAAGTCAAATGATGAGCAATCGAGCATGCCACTGCTCATAGTCATTTGAGCTCTGCTGATGTGGGAGTTCTTTGAATACGTGCACAAATACGGGAACGTTAGAACCTTCCCACCACCTACTTTGTGCCTGAAAAAATTTCCTTGTGCTGGGTGCTATTATCAGTTTTAATGATGGGGGTTATTCAAATGCAGAGACCTGAACAGTCATATGTCGTTTTTATTGATATCCTGCACAGCAGTTTATGACACCTAGAAAACCTGTAATGATAGTATAGGTAAGACACTAAATGAAAACAATGACTAAATGTTTAACTTTCAGCTGAGCTTCTAAATCTATTTAGAGCTATTGCTGATATCATTAGGATTACTAACAGAATGATGATCACTAACATTTATTTAGTTCTTGTGTTTCCACAGAATCATATCCTGCTCTCACTGAAGTGAGTGGTAATATTCCAGTCCACACCAAGTGGATTAAACCCTAAGACTCTTTCTCCCATCTGCACCACATATCATGAGAGGCAGCAGGCTTTGCCAACTTCTGCCAACTTCAGTCCCACTTAGGCTGGTCTCTAGCTCTGTTTCTCTACCACTTAGCTCTGACTAAACAGAGGTTTCATCTACTGAGAAACTGCCACATCTTTTTGGAAACACCAGCAGCTTGAAAGTTCTGTTGTGGTGAGAGAGAGTCCTTTGCTGAATGATCCTTTAAAGAGTGTCCAAGGAAGAATCCATTTCTCCCTTGTATCCTTGATGATTTTAAAGTATCATCAATGTTTCTTAAAAAAACCCTTTAACGGTCTGAACCAACAGACCATTTACAGAACTCCATGTAAAACTTATGTAGAATGAGGAGGTTTTCTAAAATCACAATAAAATGCTTAGTTTAAAAGAGCTTGGGTTTTCAAATTTGTTTCTTAGACTGCTGTGTTGTTCTTTCAGACAGAAACACTTGCTGAGATTGCCTACTGAGTTATTGCTTATTTTCTTGGACTTCTTCATGCTGATATGGCATGAGTTAGACACCAGTTTGTGGGTAAAATTTACTGTGAAGAGCAACAATATCCCAGTTTTAAACTCTGAGCAGTTACCAATATGTTCCTTTGTTTACTGATTATTAAATCTACCATCTAAAATATCATATAACCTTTTGAAATTATTTGTACTGATCTAAGAATCCAGTGGAATAGCAGCTGTAAGAGGAATGTCTGTATTTTACTGGTTCTTCATTAGTAGATATACAGCAATTTTTAAGCAATTAATATTTTAAATGTGTAATTGCATTAAAAGAAAGTTGTTGGATAGGGCTTTATATAACCTCTCATTGACTTTCATGGGTATTTCTGATGGTTTTAATCAAGTCCTTATCATAGGAGGTTCAGACAGCAACTGGTTCTCACAGAGATCCTGCTCTGTTTGTGGAGGCAGAATTCTCTTTTCCACTAAAGCTACAAAATCAGGCCCTGAAACCCCAAGTGTAAAACTCCAGCCCTTTTACAGAAAGCTGCTGGGTTTCTATCTCATGTCTAGCCTGGCTGAACCCACCATCCCTTTTAGCTGTGTGGTCAGTAGCCTTTCAGTGGATATGTGCTGCCAGGAGATAATTCACCCAGTGGGATGTGGTTCCAGGCCCCAGAAAAACAGATAAGGCACACCACACTCAGAAAGGTGATGCCTTGTGTTGGAGTATTACAGTTATTTTTTTTTTGGGGGGGTGTATTTTTTTAAAAAGTGATAGCTGTAAAAATGTCAGAACTTCATCTCTGTTATAAAAGTACATCTCCATTTGGAAGGTACAAAAAATGTCATGTAATAATGTTTTCAAAATATATATTCAAAGAGAGAGGAACAGGCAACTATATATGCATAAGTATTTACTGAATTAATCTGTAACAGAATTGTCACTGAAAGAAATTCACTCAAAAGCCTGACAAAACTAGATGAACTTGAAGGTCCTTCCAACCTTGATGATTCTGTGAAAAATAAAATAGTTCAGTGCTGCTTATCTTTTGGGACAAATTGCAAAGAAATCTTGAAATGTTTTTTATTTGTTAAAAAGTTGCCTGAAATTGAATTTATGAATTTATAAATGAGAATGTATTTCAGACAAGTGAAATTCTATCAGAATCAATTTCTTCTTTTCCTTCTTCCCGTGATTAAATTAATACTTAATTCTATGGTTAAAAAATTGCTTAATTACTGAAAGCATTTATGCTATAAAATAATTCCATTCTAGCAGAGCAGTAGTATTATTAAGAAGGGTATGTTTTATTTTTTTTTCCTCTTCAGGCTTGGAAAACTGACAAGCTTTTTAAAAAGGAAGACACGTGCAAAATACACCTTTCTTCTCAAGGTAACAGTATTTGCAGCCTTTGTAATTAATGAAGTATTATAATTGTGTAAAGTAGTGTAAAGTAATTAAATGATTTGCAACTTTGTCCCTGGATTTCACTTTTTACCCTGAATTCTTTGATCTTTATGTTACAGAAAAGCTGATCTTTATGCTTACAAGAAAACTGTATTTAATAGAAGGATATTTTAACCTCTTTTTTTGAGGAAAAACCAGAATTGAAGTGTCTCAAGTCACAGGATATCACTGGAACAAAGTTTGCCTCATGATTCAATCTGATATGGCTGGAAGAAACAAGGAAAATCAATACCTTTTTGTCTTTCCTGCTGGTTGTTCTGGCATTTCCTCACTGAGTCCTGAGAGTGTATTCTGTGACATTACAGGCAACATCCATCCTTGTCTCTTGGAAGTACCATCAGATAGATCATCAGCCATAGACAGTAATCTTTGAACAACATTAAAATAATGAGCTTGAATAACCCTATTTTTGTATTATTTGAGACATGAAAGCAAAAGCAACTCATGCAATAATCTGAGCACCTTTTTTCCCTAAAAAGAAATAAATATGATTATTTGTTACTCACCTCTCAATAGGTGTAGTTTCCAAACAGCTCAGCATGACAGAAAGTGCAATGAAGAAAACTGACAGCTTTAGGTTGCACATCTTTCCTTCCAAACTTTCTGAAAAGAATAATGATGCAAAACTGAAGGCTAACCCAAATACTCTTCAGCATATCCTATCCCTGATGCCCATTCTGTCCTAAGTCAAGAGCAGCTAGTCTTTTTCACAGGCTAGAGTGAGAAAAATGATCCCCTCAAGTTTAGTGACACAATTCAGTTTCAGAAATATAGCTCTCAGCAGTAAATGCTCATTTTCCATCCAGCAGTTTCCATCCTATCCCTTATCTCTGGTTTGCATTTCCTGACATATGCCAGTCTCAAATTCTGGTCCCCAGTGCAGTTTACTTTAAAGTTGTCTTAGCCTTTTCCTGAAAAATGCTCTTGATTAATAGTAGTGGATATTGTGCTTTTCTAAAGCACATCTGTTGCACTGCAAGCAAAGTAAGAAAAAAAGAAAATTATTTACCTTTCTGTGGTCACGGATCTAACTGGAGAAGCCAAGAAAGCTCTCTTGGTTAGCAAGAAGTGTGCATGCAACAATTCCACGCTTGCATCTAGCTCTGGAGTATCCTTTTCCCTCTTCCTTTCTGGCAGGTAATACAGCTCTTATATATCCTTGACACCTTTCTCAGCTCTGACATCAGGCAGCACAGAGGGACTGTCGTTAATTCCAATCCCTATAGACAGAAAGTGCCCCAGAGAGGAGCAGAGGCAGGTGGGTCATTATTGCTCTAGTTCATCAGTAAATATTCACCTGGTGCATGCAGAATGCCCTGGTGAAGGTGCTGCAATAGCATACTGCACATCAGAAATGTAGCCTCAATTTTGCAGCTCTGATAAGCTGCTGAGGTAATATTCCCTGTGGGTGTTTTCGAGGGCTAAATAAGGTAACAAAAGTTACAAGGAAAGCCAGAGCAAATGAAACGCCAGGCCACTGGTAATTGAAACACAAGAAAACATATCTCAGGAAAGATGGAAAAGTTAAAGTTGTGGAGGTTTGCTGTAGAATATAGATCAGAAAGAAAAGGTGTCTGAAGGGATAAAAGCTGTATGACGAATAAGAAAAGAGTGAAAGTTATTTAAATTGACAGACAGAGTTCTCATTCAGGGTAACACAGTAGAAATCATGTACATTTTTTAGTCAAGTCTAAATGTGAATGAAAATTCTGTCACTATGAATGTAAAATCTCATATTTTACTAACACAGGTGGATTTGTCATGTGTGAAAATTGAGTCAATTAATACTTTTCAGAAGGCAAAGACTAGGATTAAAAAGCCAGGAAATGTCAGAATCAAACTACCTGTACAAATCTATTTCTCTAGTATGCATTGAGTATGGTCGGGAAAAAAAATGTACAGCTTTTGATAGACTAAATCCAGTGTTAATGAAATAGCTAATTGCTGATTTCCAAGGATACAGATTAGAACAATTTACCTCTGATTTCAGTGGAAATTGGGCAAATCACTTTTCTTTTTCCCCCCCTCTGTCTCCTTAGTTTCTGCGAGGTACCCCATTGCCTTTGGAAAATAGGTCTTTTAATTATTTATAAAGGTCAAGGTTTTGGCACAAAAGCTGAGCAAAAGTTCTCTGTGGTAAGAAGTTATCATGTGCATCTTTTCTATCCCCAAGAACATGAATTAGATCAGAACTGCTTCAGTGCCCAGTCCATTGCCTTAACTGGAAACCCCCTTCTTTGTTGGTTTAGTCTGTAGTACCAGATTTTCATTGCAATGGCTCAAGTTCCAGTGTTGGCTCACTTCAGGCATCTGTGCTACTTGAGGTGAATACAGAAGGAATATTTAGCTGGGATAGTAGCTTCTTAACTTGATTACAACAGTCTGCAAATGAGACTCTAGAAAGTGACAAAATGTTCTGTTGACTGTTGTAGATGTTGCTTTGAGAGTTTTTTGTGTGTTGTCGGGGTTTTTTCTTTATTCTTTTTTTTTCTTTTTTTTTCCTAAGGGGTGCTGCTGGATACTTTTTCTCTGTTTTTAATATGATCATATTCTTTTTTTCACCAGGTTCCTGTTATTCCCTCTCTGGATGGACAGCCCCAGTGTAAGAGAAGTAAGTACAGTATTTTATCTTCACCATGACAGTAAGTTCTGTGCAACATCTGAAACAAATTTCTCTCTCCAAAGACTCACTGTAGAATTTTACTATGATGAAATTTCATTCTGGTATTACTTTCACTGTGGCAATTTCACTCCTTTGAAATGAAGGCATGATTAAACCCATTTTACAGAGAAAGTATTGTGCTGAAAAACAATTATACAGATACTCTGGCTGGGGATTGACATCAGCCAACCTTCACTGCTTGGATATTGAACTTGAAAATGCCTTAGTGTGCTTTTTCCTGGGTGGAAAGAGATCCATGTGCCACTGACACTCAGCAGTGGTCTTTATGCTCAGCTTGTGTGAGAGATATTGTTTCAAACCCTGAAAAGCAATGGATAGATCAGTGTGTGTTTAAGATTTCAAAAGACTGAAATAATTACTCAGAATGTCTTCTGTTTTAAGGCATCTGAGTGAGTGGTTTCTGTATCAAACTGGAATCAAGCTATGGGTTGAGAGAAATAAAATGAAATGCCAATTTTCAAATAAATATCGATCCAAAATTCTAATTGCAGCTGTCCTGCAAGTAGACTGGGGGGGAGCCACTAATGCTTTGAGAGAGGAAGAGAAAGGCTGCTTCTTGAGTGCATTGTAGAAATGAAAGTAGGCTCATGATGTCCCAGGAGCATTGCCAGCCTCCTAAGCCACACAGCATCTTGGCAGAGTCAGCAAGAAGTCTATCCAGCAATCAGTCACATGTAAAGTTAACAAAATTAAGGTTTTGCAGCTCCTGTTGCAAGTTCTCTTAAGCAGGAGTAGAGTTTTCCTACACAAACAGGGATGGAATGTTAAATTGTGGAATCTCTTTGACAGCAGAACAATTCATAACTCAAATTTCAAGATGTTGGCACTAAATACTTTGTAGTTCATGCCATTCAGTGATGTTGGAACACTGTTTTTTACCACTGACAAAGTTCCTTAACCTTGATCTTAGAGAAAACCCTTTATTCCTGTGCATGACAACTGTTATAAGCCTAAGGAAAAAGAAAATCAAGTGTTCTCATCAAAGAAATCTTTCATCAATTCTATTCTAGGTAGTTACATGGTAATTTTAGATACTGATACTGGTGTTTAAGTCTTTATGCAAAGATTTGTCTAAAGAATTGTACCTATAAGGGGGTCAGGTGACACCAGAGCTGAGGTTTAAAAACAATCCTGAAGACATGTTTTCCTAATTCCTGGATTCCTTCTGGAAACTGCCTACAGCATCTCTGGAACTGCAAAATGCTGACCATGCTCTGCGCTGGGATGTGCTGGCAGCAGAGCAACAGGAATCAGCCTTGTCTCAAGTGTCTGCTGCTTTCATGTCCTTGGGAGTGGCATTTGTGTCACTAAAATGAACACAGAGATGAGATGAACAGAGAGACCATCCTAGTGCCTGTTTCTAATGCAGAAGTCTAAAACAGCTTAGATGATCTGTGCCTGTTTCTCCTTTTTGTCTACAAAAGCAGCCTTGGGTGACTTTCTCGGGTGCAGATGTTTACACTGTGGGTGTCTAAATGCAAATGAAATTAATTCCATAGGGGTGCTTCAACCCTCTTATGTGCTCAGTGCCTGAGATTAAAGGTTGTCTCCCTCTTTCTCACATTTACCTTTTTCTAGGCGATTCTTGGCACCTGCTGGGCAGCTGCTTCCCACCTTTAATGGCTGCTTTTCAACGTCTGAGTTTTACATTTGCTTAATAATGTTAATAAGACACGTTAAGACTCTTGGTAATGGATGAGTCTCTCCCATCTCTGAGTGTCAGAGCCACATTACCTGGTGCAGGCACATCCCCAGCTGCTATGCAGCTGTGTGAGGCAGATGTCTCCAGTAAATTACACTGTTGCCCAGTTACCAGAAACTAGAAGTGTGTGAATAACTCATGGGTTAATTGGCCTGTTGTATCAAAATGGAAAAAGGAAAGGTTTAGTCATTAACTTGCAATGGGATTATTTCAATTTTTTTTAATAAACCAGCAATCAGAACAGCAGCAGCATTAACATTCATCAGTGTAAACATTTCCAGTAATGACACAGAATGGTGCATGTGTCACAGCCTGTGGCTGTTACAGGAGTTGAGCACAATGTTTAATGCAATTGTTTCATGTTTATAGCAATTTTAGTAGCCTTGCATTCCTTTTAAATTAAGCTGCAAGCCAAGAGTAAAGCATAAAAAGGAGGTTTCATTGATAGTATCAGCACCTCTGAAAAAGTACCGAGTATCCTATATGGCCAAATCTGAAATTAGAGGAGTGAATCAGGTTTTCTGAATCAGGTCATTTTAGATATCCTAAAATATCCAGGATTGACATTCATGAACCTGGCTATCAGGACACTACTGTAACAACTAAAAACTATATGGAACATCAGAGGGAGCATAAAATCAGTCTAGACAATTATGATTAGGAACCTTGATTGTTCCCTAAATTTTTACATTTGGATGGCAAAGTCTGAAAATTTTGGCTATAATGCTCTCTTCCCAGTGATTCTTGCTTGGTGCTGTGTTGTTGAATACCACACTGTTTGTACTTTCTGGTGTGTGTGGAGTTGTAATTTTCTACTGTTAGCACTTAAGCTCGGTGTGAGTGCTTTGTTCAAATAGTGTTTTATCAAATATGCTTTTGCTAGCACAGCTTTCTTTGTTACCCCTGTTGCATGTGGGACATTTCAGTGCTGATAAAAATACTAAGAGCTGTTCCTGTTGATCCCAAAACTGATGTTAAACCTGAGGAAGAAATATGTAAGAAGCAGCTGAGAGGTAAGAGGTGGAAAGTTAATAATTTCTCCTCCAGTGGAAAAAAAAAAAAAAAAAGGATGATTCAGAAATAAACAGTGTCCATCTATGGAATTGATGAGCAAATGGAAAGAAGTAATTTGGGGAGTCAACAGTATTTTAAACAAACTTTTATGACGTATTTTGTTACTCAGCTCACGCCACTGACAGAACAGTGATGTAGCCTGAAAAGACTATTGCTAATGATTGCTCTGAGAATGAGCTCAGCAGTTTGTGCTGAGTCAGTGCCTATAGCTGGGAATCCCTCAAGCAGGAGAAATAAACTCTATGTTTTGATCACAAAAGTCAGAACTGAGAGCCCAGTGGTTGGTGAGTTATAGTTCCTAGTGCTATTCTTACTTACAGTTTATAAAGTTTTAGTTGCATCCAACAAATTACCTTTGAATACCACCGAAGGTTTAACTTTTTGATTTTCTTTTCCCTTGTCTCTCCTGCAACTTGTTTCCAGAAGTTAAAAGGAAAAGCAGGACTCCCTTTTGCTTACCAATCTCACTCTCAAGGGCTCTAAACAGTGCTAATGGTAAATATAAATATGGAATAGAAATACTGTTCTTCCTTTCTGGTAAATTAATCATCCATTGCTTCCTGCTATGCTAAATCTCTTCAGTCACTTTCTATAGCAATTAATTTGCAAAAAGGTATTCAGTTCTCAAAGATATTGCTGGAATGTATAACTGCCACTACTACAGGGGATTCTCTGACACGTGTTGTACTCCTGTGTACTTCAAAACAGAACAAAAAGCCTTGCTTAAAGGAAGGGCAGGGTAACTATATTGAATTATAGAATCATGGAATGTCCTGAGCTGGAAGAGACATTAAATGTCATCCAGTTCCAAACCCCTGCCATGGGACACCTTCCACTAGCCCAGGTAGCTCAGAGCCCCATCCAACCTGGCCTTGGACACTTCCAGGGATCCAGGGGCAGCCACAACTTCTCTGGGCAACTTGTGCCAGGGCATCGCCACCCTCACAGAAAACAATTTCTTCCTTATATCCCACCTAAACCTACTCTCTGTCAGTTTGAAGCCATTCCCCCATGTCCTATCATTCCATACTTTTGTAAACAGTCTCTCTCCATCTTTCTTGTAGGCTCCCTTCAGGTACTGGAAGGCCTCAATTAGGCCACCTCTAAGCAATTGAATGACAGAATGAAGTCTCCATAAATGCTCCTGTTAGAGAAAAAAGAGAGGAATTAGGCATGTGTGGAAGTGCTGTTTCTGATTTAGTGAGTGTAACTGAGAATTCTCCACCCCTTCTTCCCCACCCCAGCCTCTTTTATAAAGAGAACAGACATCTGTGGAAGATGCAGTGAGACCAGGAACCACACTCTTTGCTCCCCAGGCTTATTCCACTGCAGGTGAATCATGGGTAAATACAAAGGAAATTAAATCAGTCACCTCTTAGAAAAACTGCTGGTTTTCAAAAGAATTCTACACAGTTTCATGTCAGCCCTTCATACCTGATACAGTGCATAAGTTTTAACTAAGTTTTCTTTTAAACTATCCCACTTTTAAAAATCAGATTTTTTTTTTCTCTGCAAACTCCTGCAAGAGAATGACAATCTGGCTTTGTCTTGAAACACACTGAGTCTTTTAGATGATGCTGTCTTGACAGCTCTGCTATTAATAGTGGCATTTTCCCTGCTGTTTAAAAAGGAGTCTTGTGCTGAACTGAGAATCAGTCATCTTCGTAATAATTTTTCACCAAGGGTAGATGCAGTCTACGAGCTTACATAGGAGAATTTACATTGACAATACCATGAAACATTAATTTATTTATGGTGTGTCATCACACATAGCTGCAAAATAAGATAGCCCTTCTTCAAAAAGAAGCGTAGTAGGGTTGAATTTACAGTATGCTTGAATCATTGTATGTGTGAGTGCAAGACCTGACCTTTTCATTCTACTCCGAGATGAGAAAAGACTTTGATAAGCACAAGGAACATGAATAAGTGCATGAAACTCTCTTTCTACTACAAGAAGTCATTAAAAAAGCATTAGAACTTCAGCATGTACATCTGACAACATTTAGTGGATTTTTGGTCTGTTTTGGTAGTGACTTTTACACCAAATATTGCTGTTTCCTTCCATTTAGCAGCAAATCCACTTCTGGCTGAGCACATCCTTGATAACAGAATTCAGGAACAATATGAAAAAGTCAGTACTTAAATATGGGCGCTCACAAATAATTCAGGAGCTACAAGTGACATGGCTAGTCCAAAAAAAATGGTGGTTTTTTTGCAATAAGTAGTTATTGAGCCAAACACCCGGTGGAAAATTGAAGGCAGGGCATTATTGTGAGGGGACAGGAGGGGGAATGAGGCTTTGGAACTTTTCAGTCATTAACATATTGAAAATAATTTCATATTAACGCATATTGTGCCAATGAATGATAGAATTTCAGTGGGAAAAAGTTGAAAACTCACCTTATGAAAGCATTTGATTCAGAAAAGAGCCTTGTGCAGAGCAGCAGAGAGGCACAGAGTTCAGGACAAATATCTTTAAAATCCATAGGTGTTGACTATCTACTCTATATTTAGAATGGATATCTTGAATTCTCCTTTTGATTTCAGAGTATGTTCTGTTGCATATATTACTGTCTGCATAGGTAGTCTTTTTATTATGATTATTTTTCTTGATTTGCAGGATTCCTACACATTTCCATGTTTCTGGATAGTGAGCATGATTCTAGTGATTGTAGGCTTGATTTTGTTAGTTTTCATGGAGTTCCCATGGGCTGCAAATGGCTCTTTCCATTTTAGAGAGCTATCCCATTCCCACGTGCTTATTAGAATTGTGTTCATGCTTAGTGGTATTGTATTTAATATGAGTAAGTTTGGCAGTGTCATATATGATTTCATGTCAACAGAACATTTCATACCGTTTCATGTAAACGAGGGGTTAACACAATCTTAATCTATTTTTTAGGATGTTGTCATAAGCAAGCATAATCTTCATGGTGTTATGGATCACTACGGCCCACTGCTTTAAGTCATATATCATCCTGCTCCGTTTTATAATACTCATAACAATTTGTAGATGTTAAAAAAGCCACTGTTGAAAGAACCATAGAAGTTATCACCATAGAGGTGAGGTTGTTTTCATTAGAAACTCTTTAAAGTTACACTGTTATTTGAAGTTAGTACTTTAGTTTTCTCTGCCAAAAGAGGATGTGTATTTCATGCAACTTTAACCTTTCTGAGAAAGAGTATCTATTTCAGGGGGTGCTATGAAAATCTCCCATGTTTTAAGAAGGAGATATTTGTATCTAGAAAGCTGTGCTCACAGGTGCATGCCTAGCTATGTGCCTGGTTCCCAAAAGATCCTGGATCTTCCACTCAGATGTTTCACAACTTTTCGGACTGAGCTGAGTAAAGTGTACATAGAAAGGCCAGGAGCATCACCTTTACCCATCTAGCCTGATGATATCTCTGCACACAAAGCATATTATCACATACCAAAAACCTTGTGGACTTGATGGATAGTGAAAGCGAAATGCTATCAGGTTACATAAACCACTGATTGATGAATCATAGGTAATGTCATTTTTTTCAGAGGAAAAGACTCCAGAGAGACTTTGAAGCTTTGAACTGCCAGTCAACCTGCAGTACATTTGTTCCTTTAACTTTTCTTGAAGTATTTTCCTTGAGACAATTTGCCTTGTTAGTGGAAAGCTGACGACCTGATCACACAACAAATCCCTTTGTACTTTAACTAGGAAGTACTGCCCAAAAGTATATAATTAGCTTTTCAACATTCTGAAAAGCTGTTTTGACAATTGAAACATTTATGTTTTCTAACATTTAAAACCAGAAGTTTGTACAACAGAATGTCTTCCAGACTTGCAGCAAATTCTATGGAGAATAAAGAATTTTATGTCTTCATAAATTTCATAAATTCTAGCAAGGCCAGAAGGCATGAATATGCTTTGCTAAAACAAAAACAAAGCCCCGAAATCCACACAACAGCAAATCAATGTGCTAAACTGCTTTCTTAAGGGAGAAACTGTTATGACACTATCAGTGGTATACATAAATAACTAGTTATGAAACCAGACAGGAATAATATTTTGCACCTATGCAGTATTATCTCCAAGGTGTTGGTCTGAATGCTTTCTAGGAAAGTCTGTTTATTGTTCTTGTGTTACATGGGAAAAAAATGAGGCAATCATGAATTGAAAGGGATGAGTAGAGTCGATGGCAGAGTTGAGAACAGAAGACAGATCTGAATTTTTATCTACCCTGTAGCTGACATGAGCTCTATTGAGGTGAAAGAACATTTTACTCAAAGTAAATCTGAATTCACACTCAAAATGCGCAGAAAGTTTTGTGCCTGTCTGTGTTTCTGGACATACAGGGGAAAACATCACCCTACTTTTTTTATTAAATGCAGATGGATGCTTTTCTACCTGATTTGAGTAGATCAAGGTCTTACCTCTGAGCCTCTTCACTAGCCACTACAATGAGACCTTGTGGCTCCTCTTGTTTGGTATAAACACTGCTTATATAAATGCATTTTTGATTAATGGAAAATCAGTTAAATTATTGTATCTTTCTTTATTTTGCATCCTTCCTCTCTTTCTTTTGAGAAAGTAGGTTCCCAAAATATCTTGAGCAGGGGTTTTTTTCATTTATGCAGATGCTGGAACCCCTATGAGCAGGTGTAAGGAGTGAAAATATTGTGAAAGAGTCTTTGTTGTGAGGTTCCTATTCTCAGTTCTGCAGGTCTGTTCAAAGGTTGAAGTCTCCAGTGAAGCTTTTGGAGTGTGTATCCAGGTCAGGACACAACCCTGAGAAGCAAATTCTGTGCTGTCCTTGTAAGAAATTCTCCCTGTTAACCTCCATTTGACTGGTAGGTACATGGCTATTCAGCTGTCACAGCTCTGCACTGCCAGAGAGGCAGATCTCAGCAGATACTTCTGAGAAACAAAATGGTTTTAAATATTGCCCTGAATCCAGCTCTGAACTGATAGGGAAAACGATAATGAACTGACTCTGCGTCATGATGTCCTTATCTGGTTTGTCATGTCATGTCCTGTGGGATCTGCAACCCATGGATGCTGTAGTTCTGTGGAGCTATAGCTCACATTCCCAGCTTTTCATGGATTACAACTGCAGTGCTGGGAAAGAGCTACTTGGTCCTTTGTGATTTCAAGATAATGTGTTGTGTTTAGAGTGAGGGCAGAAATGTCTTTTTTGTTTTTGGTAGTTAAGTCATCATGACATATAACATTTAGACTAGGACCAATAATTGTACTCTGCATTTTTCACTGAGAACTTTTACTGATTTCCATTAGAACATTGTTTATCCATTTGAATTTCCTGTGAGTTTGCACGAGCAGCTGTAAGTGGGTCCTGACCTTAGGCTGGCAGATGCTGGCTGACAGGATTTTTGTTCCTTGGCCAAGATGAGTAGATCTAGGATGACATAAAGAGAGATAACCAGGACAGATGTCAGCTGACCTGATCTTCATCTGTCTAAAAATTAGTTATCCAGACTAAGCTAAGCTCTTGAGATTTCCAAATCAAAGGGAAGAAAGAAGCACCTCCAGAGAGGTTCTTCCTCCCACTTATTTTAGACAGCTGTCTAAAAATGGGATAAATTACTCTCTGGAAATATCTGACTCTAATGCCTATTGTGAGACTCTGGATAAGGATCTTCAACACAACTCCTTGCTAAGAATAGGTTATACCTGATTCTGTACAAATACTTGATGTTCTCCAGGTATATTCCTTATAATTAATCATTTGAATGATTAGAGCTACCCCTCAAACAAAACCTCTCCAGAGAGGAAAAAATACTTGTGGTCCCTCAGTTTCTCAAACAGAAGGTTGATAATGCAGGAAGTGGTGAACTTCCTGAGACTATAGAGTATGGCCTTTAGCAGAAATCCCATGGAGAAGAAGGGAATTCTGTATGCTAAGATGTCAAAGACTCTCTGTAATGCTTTATTACCCATGAATTAATCACAATAAAGAAAAATGCTGAATTGCCTATGTATTGAATTTTACATAATTTTACTGAATAGTAAACTGTGCATTTATGAACATATGATAACTTCATGTATCTACTTCTCTTTTCTTGGAGAGGTATTTAATTTGTATCTGTTGTCAATTATAAATCGCTTAAACTGCCTCTTAAAATAATGCCTGGGTTAATTTTTCTGCCATGGAGATAAGTATTCAAAGGAAATTTTTAAGTGCCTACAACAAGGTGGTGTTTATTTGATTGGAAATTTTGGTTTTCATTTTTTTTTGTAATTCCTTTGTTGGGTATGAACCTTCAACCTTATCTGCCTTGAGCTAAAATTATTGTTGAACAAAATAACGTTACAGAGACTGTAGAATGACACAGTCCTATATGTGATGTTACTATGTTTTTTTTTTTTAATGTCAGTAAAGTTTATTTAGTGGTTATTTATTTAATAATTAAATTTAATGTAATTAAATGAACCATAAATATTATTAAATTTAATATAATTAAATTCCAGGACAATGGGTTTTATTTCTCCCTTTTGCTTATTTCACTGGGCAGTATTCCCACAGCTCAGACCATAGTTTTTTTTGTCTTATTTTCTTGTCAGAGGATTTTTTTAATTTCTTAAAAGTGGCAGTGAGTAATGAAGAAAATATAAAATGCAAGAAAACTGTTGAAATACCTTAGGGGGAAATAAGAATTTACCTCAGATATTTGTTAGAGGATCAAAGGTGGAAACAAACTTTCTATTTCTTGTTAAGCCAAATGCCAGTACAGGCAGACATCAGGTGTGATTTGGAGACCATTAGGAAGAGAAAACAGAAAGCAGTGCTGTAGCTCTAACAAAATGTGTATTTTCTGAGGAAGTGTGAGGCTTTTCACATTTTAGAAGCATTGCAAAGAGCCTTTTACTTGAGAGTTTGATAAGATACTAGAAATTCAGAAATTCAGGCTTTCATGGATCTCAATCCCACCCTCACCACACATTTTGCACACAGCATTTAGGATTTTTTGTTGTGCATTGATAGTTCTTTCTGGGAGGGGGTCAAACACAAGTGCCTACAAGAGATTTAAGGTCACAGGTGAAACCTGTCTCAGCACCAAGACTTGAAGGTCTATCTACTGATTCTTAGATGTGATGTCTAATGGACTTAATTGGAGCCAAATTATCTCTTCCTGTCATGTGAACTATTTATGCTTGGTCAAATTACTCTCTGATTTTGTAACATTCAGTAACCAGTAACATAATCTCATTCTTCTCTTCCCTTCTGACCCTGTGTCACCCTTTCCTAGAAATCCACCCAGCCTGTAAATTTGCACATTTACACGAACTCCTAAAGTTGCTTTCTTGCTTGTGGATACTCTCTGGATGTCTTCAGTGGACAGGAGTGTCAGCACTTCATGCTCAGAGACCTGACACAGATTCTTTTTGCAGAAAAAAGAAAGAGATGGGGTTAATTTTCCCTCTAGGAACTCAGTCCATGTCTGTCACATCTGAGCACTCTAAATCCACAGCTGAAACAATTTGGCAAAAGCACAGGTTTGTCCCCACACTTGGTTAATTTTCAACAATGCAGATTTAAAGTCAAAGTTCAAGTGTGCCATATCAGTGATTTCTTGCAGAAACCTTTTCAAAACTGTAAGTACCTAATTGTTTTGCCATGAGAATATTTTCCGTTGTCTCAGACTAAGATTAGTGTAATTACATTTGAGTAACAGTTTGAACTGTTCCTAGTGAAACAAGATTTCAAAAAGCTTTTTGCAACCAGAAAAATAAATTAGTTAAAAATCCTGACACCATAATTGCTTTCTGAATCATTATGTTTTGTGATTTTTAACCCTGTAAACAAAATAAAGATATGGCAGTTTATCTATATGACTAAGCTGAGCTAAATGGAAGATGAATTTTATATTGAAAGTAGCATGTCCTCTTGGCACTTAGGCAAGACAACTTGCAAAACATTGCATCATCAATTTCAAATCCAGACATTTGGGTGCTTTTTTTCCTTTTTATTAGTTAGCTAGAGTGAAATGTGATTTATATTGTTGGGTTTGTGTGGGACAAAAGAGTCTAAAGGGACGTCTCAGTGCTTGCCTGCCTGCTGTTGTCAGCTGCCCCAAACAAGACTGTTTTAGTCCACACAGGAATGATCTGCTTTGGTTTTAAGGCAGGCCTGTTCAGCCCAGGTTGCATGGGATGCTGTGTCTCCTGCAGCTGCTTTGAGCTGCCCACACTGGGAGAAACCTTTGTGCACTCTGCAAACTGGGTGTCTTCTGATCACTGGTCTGCCTTTCTGGCTGCCCATGGAGATTTAGTCAGACAGTGGAGAAGACTGGAAGAGGCAGTTGTGGTGTCATTGCCAACTTCCTAGCTGGCCATAAATCTGTCACCAACTCAGTGCAGAAGCGCCCTCTTACTACCCTCTTCCCTGAAATTTCAGCCAACATTGCAGCCTTATGAGTGGGATTCAATGCAGGTGTTTACATGACAGCTGATAGGTCAATAAGAACCTGAGGGTAAACTTGTGCATAACTATTTTAATATAACTGTATTTTAATATAGCTATATTTTGGCCTGTTTAATGAGCTAGAGAAGTTTGCAGATGAGTCTGAAGAGCCCAAGAGAGTAAACAAGGTACACAAGAGGAATGTACAACAGAGAGCAGGTAGATGGGAGAAGGGAGTGGGAGCACACTTGGTTCATCTTTAGGCACAGAAATGGTAATTTAAATTCTAATCTGGATTTAAAGTGTGGTGTGAATGCACCTGAGCTGAGTGAGTTATGCCCCTGTGTCTTTCTGCTAATTTAGACTGTTAGTCTGTGTTGGCTTCAGTAACATTTGATAAAGCATGACCACAAAATATTCTAAAGCCGGGAAAAGCTATTTTAAGAAACAGCTGGAAATAATAATTCTGTCTACTTTGTTAATCAATTAAAAATCTTAATAATCTTCCCAGTAAAAAATTGATTGAAATGCTTTTTTTTTCCGGATCATAATTTATGCTCTGAGGGAAGGTATGAATAATTAAAAGCAAACAATGCTGTTTTGTCTCCTGTAATTGCATGAGGAGCAGTGTGATGTGTCTGATTCCCCAGGTCAAATGGTAACAGGTTGCTGTCTGGTATCTTGTAGCACGAGAAGAGAAAACACGCAATTAACCAGATGATGTTCCCTGTGTGTGATAGTGAAATGCAGGGACTGGTACAGTAAGAGAAAGAATCTCTTTGCCAGCTCCTAGAAGAGGACAGATACAAGGCTCTGCTGTTATGTTTTGGTATTGCTGGTGGGCTTCAGGGAAAAGCAGTATTTAGGTAAGGCAGAAACGATTCCCTGGGATATAAATTTAATTTCAATTTGTAAAAAACCACCAACTTTATGAGCACAGTTTAGTCCTGTGGTTGAACACTGTGGAAGTATCTGTGAGGAAAGCAGAAATAAAAACTCTGTATCTTTCATAGCTAATTTTCTGAGTGCTGTCCACGTACAATTAATTCCAGGAATGCTGTAATAATGCATAATGCTTTTAAAAACTGGAAGTGAGAAGGTAGCTATAGAAGGAGTTAATGCCTGTGAATTTGCTAGGAATCAAGTGAGTTAGGAAACACATTTGAGAGGATTAACATTGTTGTAGAAATTAATGTTTGAAGAGATTGGCCAGGAGGGTGCCGAGTTGAAGAATTTGAAATACAATTGAGTCCTATTGGTGGGCTTGTCAAGCTTGCTCCCCAGCCCTGGATCCATGAACTGGAAAACACAAAGCAGAGCAGGTGCTGCAGGAAAGGGTATCCAAGACAACAAAAAAGGAAATTAACCTGTATCCATCCTGCCTGTCAGGTAGGGCTCTTACTTGCCCTGGTTTTCTTCAGCTTACTCCATCAGGACTCAGGGAACTGTATTGTATAACTTTATGTAATGGAGTCTTTGTCGGAGTCCTTAGAATGAGACTTGTTCAATTCATTGTGCCAACCCCCAGAGCTGCTGGGACTTTTACAGGTAAGTATATCCAAGACCCTGGAATGTATTGCTCCTTCTTTGAACACATTTCTGGAATATATGTAACATATTAAGAAAGCAGGCAGCTTAGCACTATGAGATGCTCTAATCATCAAGTTGAGATGGAGATAAGTAAAGGTAGGCAGATGAATAAAGAGGAATATTTTTGAAAATCTTAGGAGGGGAAGGAAAATGGAATCTATTTTGTGTCCATTTTGAACCTGAGTTGGTCTGGTGGTTTTGGTTTTATTTTGTTTTCCTCTAATTTTAATGCCAAGAGAATACTGTCTCTATTCTAATCAAGTTACTTCATTTAGAATGAAATCCATCAGCTTGTAGACTCTGCTGCAATCCAGTTTGCAATTATTTAAAGAAAATGCTAAAATATCGAATCTCTTAGAAGGAATATAATATTTTTGCAAACATGGGACAAAAACTTTTGTTCTTTTCTCTCATCTTTTTCCACACTATAATGGGATGGCTGACAGACTCAGACATCAGTATCAATTAAAAAAGGCATCATGAAGGAGCGTGAGAAGCCACATGCAGAGGACAAAATCTGCTGCATTTCCAAGCTGAAGGTACAGCAATATTTTAGTGATTTTGGAGGAACACACAACTGTAATTACTTGCATTTACAGTATTTTGGTAGAAGTTACAGCCTTGACTAAATGAATGGATAAGCTGTTCTCTCTTACTCTTAATGCCCTAACCAAGGTCAAAAAAGTTTGCACACAACTGTGCTGGTTTTTGCTCTCCCTGAACTTTACACTCTGTGATGTGTTGGAGGTACTGATTGATTGCTGCTTTGAACTCCAGCACTGACTTCGTGTAATCCCCTCAGTCTACCATATTTCCTTCTTACCTTTCCTTCTTAAAATTGTGAAATGAGCCTTACTGACTGAGATGTGGCAGTAAAAATTGTTGATCTTGATTAGTAATTCAAGTTGTCAACAAATGCTAGAAAATCTTGTAAAATAGATGCTTAAAAATAATAATTAAAAACCAAAATGCATTTCTTTTGCTTTTTAGCTTTTGCAGCAGATGTATTTAAAAATAATATTTATTTAATTTCATAAATGCTGTTTATAAAGAAGCCTGAAGTTAAAAGGATTTGAATACTACTGCACACATTAATTTTAACTTTTTAACTGTCAGTTGCTAGTAACTGTGTTGTAAAAAGGACATGTTATTTACTCCTTTTGGTTGAAATTACTTGTCCTGGCCTCATGACCTCTGCTGAGATGGGAGAGCAGATCCTGGATTGAGTTATTCAGCCAAAGGAAATGATCTTAGCTCTGCAAGCAATTTGTCATTCAGATGAACAGAGGGTGGGAAGGTCCTGCAGGTGGCAACCTTGCAGCAGGCACACGGCTGCCTTGGCTGGGTAAAAGGGACTTTGGGTTTCTGAAGATAGTCTTGGTCAATTAGAGAAGGTGAAGAGCAAAGTGGTTTTCTTTTAAAACAAAAATTATTTGTTTGTTTGTTTTTGTTTTGTTTTTTGTTTGCTTAGTGAAGCCGTAAGTCTAGAAAAGAATAGATGATGAGATTTACACATCAGTGGAACAGAACTGCTCACTTTTTTAACTGGAAGCACACCTTCAATGGGGGAAATAACCATGGAATATCCATGAATATGTAATTTTGAATTTTTTGTGTGTTCTTCTCTTCCCTTCCTAGGTATTTCTGCTGGCACTGTCTCTTGCATTCCTTGGGAAAACAATGTCTGGTGCTTATATGAACAGCATGTACACACAAATAGAGAAACAATTTAATATCCCAGCTTCTTTAGTAGGCATCATTAATGGAAGCTTTGAAATTGGTAATCTCGCATTTTAGTATTTCTGATTCTTTGAAAATGTAATATGTGGTCTGAGCATGTGTTAATGACTCTCATCTGCTCTCAGTTACTGTATGTGACCAGAGTGGCCAACTCTGTCATTCTTTTGAGCTGATATATAACCATTTTATGTCTTGGAAATGAATAGGACCACTTGAATGGGAAAATTTAGGTTTTAAAACTGGTTCAGCTAATTTCTGCACTATCATGAGAGATGACAGAGCAACTAACAAAATAGAACTAGTTTATGAGATGTGTATTGAATCTTTCTGAAAAAAACAAAAAAACAAAACTATGTAAACTTTGTTTGAATTAAGGTCTTATTTAGCATTTTGCATTTCCTTTAATTAAAATTGGTTGGAGCGGGCTGTGAATCCTTACCTAAACTCAATAATATTTTAAGGTTTTGTACCTGTACAATTGTACCTGCAAAGAAGTTTTTAAGTTCTACTGCTAGTGCCCATTACCTAGCCTGTCAGTAAGTTTTACTGTCCAGTGATAAATTTAAATGTACATCTTTAAGTGTCATTCAAGCCACTGGTTCAATACAGCCTGTTTAGAAATTATACAGAAAAAAAGGCATTATTTTCTTTCAGAGCATGACGCTCATCACTCAGAGACATGATTTTGTTCTTCTGACAAAAAGATCACAAAATTAGTAGGTGTGCAATTACTAAATTGCTATTTTTATAGGGCCTGATTCATAACATGAAGTTTGATTCTTTTCTTAGTTGCATAGCAATAAATGGAGAAAATCAACTGATTCTGAGTGAAAGTGGAGGAGAGGAAAATGAAGATTTTTAGTACATTTTTGTTTTTAAATGGTACTAGGTATAAAAACCTGTATTTTTTTATTCTTAAACAATATCTGAAATTAATATTAAATTTTTAATCCTTTTTTTTTAATGATTGTCCTCTTGTGTTTATTTTTTTCACTACAAAAACACTACAATATACACTTCTGTATTTCCCTACACATTACAAAATAAAGTATCCTAGGGGAATAACTTCCTAAACCAGCTATTATTCTGCAGACCCTGGGCCTGATCTCTATGCAAAGTAGTGGGAAATTTCTTCTCTATAAAGGTGCACTCACTGTGCAAAATTTTCTCACTGTGATCTCTTTTCCATTCTGCCTTTTATTCTCATGTTCTTTTCGTGTGATGTAACTCTTCCCAAAAAAGATCATCCATAGCAGGGAATTACTGCACCATGTGGGCAGTTCCCTGTCTAGTGGCACTTTTTTACAAGACCAGAAAAGAAACAGAAGTTGAGCTTACAAGATACACTCAAATTTGTGTTGGGCTTTCAAAGATCCTGGGATGCCTTGGCTTGTGAATAGTGAACCAGGTTCTCTTTGCAGGTAACTTGCTGCTGATAGCATTTGTGAGTTACTTTGGAGCAAAACTTCACAGACCCAGAATAATTGCTTTGGGCTGCACAATTCTGTCATTTGGATGTCTTTTGATATCACTTCCTCATTTTCTGTTTGGAAGGTGAGTGTTTTGCTTAGCTCACAGCAGCTTCTGTGATCCTTACTTGCATTAACCCATACATCCTTCCCCTGAGTGTGTTGCTTATGAGGAGAGACACTGCTGAGCATGGATTCAATGTGATCATTGCAGAGCAGTTTCTTTGGTTTTGCTCCTGAGATGGCTTCAAAAGTCAGTCGTCACCTCCTGAGGAGAATCACTCCTCTGGTGGCCACCTTCCCTTGCCTTTGCCTTCATCCATTTGCTCACCAATTAACAGTGAGTGGGCTGTGACACTGTCACTTTACACTAACTTTCATCTGCTTGGATGAGCAATAGAAGGTGATTTTCAAAGATCTCTTGGTCTGGAACCTGTATGACAGATTATACCTGTGTTGCCAAGGCCTGCACTGACCGTAATGATTCTTCAACTACTTCTAAATGATTTTTTGCTTGGCTTGAAAAAATAATAATAGAAGCTTGTGTAGGTTTTAATCAGCAATCAGGTATTTTTTGATCCTTCAATCTTGTTGTGTCCAGTGTGGAATGGCTCTGACAGCCTTGGCAGCACTCTTTGTTCAGTTAACTTTTGATATGGATTCCCTTCTTCCTACAGCTACACACTCTTCTGATAGGCAGCTCCATTACTCCAGTACAGACAAATAAGGTGGTTCTCATGAATATCTTATTGACCTGTGCCTGCTTTCCTTTGATTCCAACAGGTATCGTATTGAAAGCAGCATCTCACAACGGGAAAATTTTTCAGTGATGCCTCTATGCCTTGTTAATCAAAACTTGTCCTCTTTGCCTACAGAGGAACCATCAACAGGTATGACTTTTCCTGTGTCTCTTAATATTTTCTTCTGTGTCTATAGTGTCTAAGCAAATAGATTTTTATTAGCAATTACTTCAGGGTTCTTTTTTTGATCAGTACTTTTTGAAAGAAAAGTACTTCTAGAAACTAGAAGTCAGGAAAATTCCTGGCCTTTGTGTTTCTTTGGCCTGTGACACGTTTCTTTTATGCAGTTTTTACATTATCCAGCCAGTTCAATTAACATACCTGGCAGTCCACTTTGGGATAGCATAATACCAGGTTGTTCTCACAAATATTCCTCTTTTTAACTTGCAACCCTATGATACCATGAGGAGGTGGGAAGCATATTTCAGCAATGGGTAAGAGGCAAAAGGATGTTTTTATATTGTACCACATAGGAAATAAAAGAATGAGAAATAGAGCTAGAACCAAAATATAGATCTCACCTCCCTCTAAAGAAAATAGTTTAAACTAGGCTAAAACTTATCTATGAGACTGAAACATGTATGTGCACTAGCAATGTGCATGTAAAGGAACTACTGGGAAGTGAAAGGGCTCACAGGAAACCATTTAATGAACACACCAAAATTCTCATGCTGAGGGTGGGATTAATCTCCTGGGTCTTTAACTACCTCAAAGGGAAGCATTCAGTTTGAACCATCCCTTTAGACTCCCTTGATAGCTGGGCAAAGGAGACCACAGAGCTCTTGCAGAGCTGTAAGGTGCAAGAGAACAGATAATGGGGACACCAGAATCATAAAGTTACCCCAGGACAGAGATTCATGCTCTGTACTGTAGGGTGGATCAGATTACTTCTTGGGTGTGCCTTCTGACTGCTGGAAATTTAGGTGATTGGTGGATGGTAAAATTCAGGTGACCTGAACCTCACAGTTTATTGTTAAACTTTGCGGTGGAGTTCCATCAAGGTGTGCTAAAGCTGAGTCACACTGCTGTAACACTGCCTGAGTTCAGTGGCATCAAACCATAGCATTGTGCTGTAGTTTTCTGTGTCTCCATTTAGTGATGGATGCAGCTTCAAAGCTTTCCAAGACTGAATGTCAGTTAAGGTATTAATTTTTGCATCTTTGCAAGAAGAAGTCGTGAAGTGTGCACACCTAACATCACTTGGAATTAACCTTTCACTTGAAGATTTCAGATACTGTATTTTCCTATTTTATAAATGCAAAGATAAAGGCACAGAAAGGTAAATAATTTTCATTGAAATGATGTACAGCCACTCAATATGCATATTAGAACCTACAGATCCTCAAGCCTATGTATGCTTGGGTGAGGTGATTGTTTCCCTATTAGTCTATGGACAAGCAAGACTGTGATATTCATGAGTCCATTTCCTGTGTGAAGCAAAAACTGGACTGAATTTCACCCCATCTGCATGTGAATTGCTTCACTGTGTTTGCTGACAGCAATCTGACACAGAAACAGGAGATCCAGGTTTCATCTGTGGTCAGTAATGCCTTCACTCAGAAAGGCAGCAGTTGTTGCTAACAAATCTGGTTTTTATTTGTTAAAGACTTTGCACTGAGAAATCCTAGCATGACAAAATGGGAGAGCAGTGGAATCTGGAGCAGACTATGGGATGAAGAAATCCCAGTTCAAGGAGAGAAAGGAAGTAAAAAATATTGTGACCAGTTATTTATCTTCTTTTTTTAATAGGACAGGCCTATCCACCAAAGCTTAAACTATTGGTCAGCTCTCTGTCTCTAGGTTTTCATTAATAGTTGGGACTAAAATATTCATTCTGACTTTTTGTTTTATCCACAGAATGTGAAAAAGAGCCTGGGTCCTTGCTGTGGATATTTGTAATGGTTGGAAACATCGTGAGAGGAATGGGGGAAACCCCCATCATGCCTTTAGGCATTTCCTATTTGGAGGATTTTGCCAAAGCAGAGAACTCACCTTTCTACTTGGGTAAATCTACCCTGTTGTGATAACTCCCCTCCTCTAAACACATACATATAAGCAAAAACATAAGAAAGGATAATTATGATGCCCTTCAGTCCAACCAAGAAAGACAGAAAACAGTAATTATTGCCTTATCAAAAAATGATATTGTAGAACTTGTAATTTAACCAGAGAGAAACTTGTTGGAATAAGGCCATTTTAAGGTGCAAATGCTTTTCCAGTAGAGCTGTCCTAACCATATGTAGAAATTCCAAGAAGTTAATTATGTCTGAGTTCTAATTTATAATGTTTCCTCTTTTTACTACTCTAGGATGTCTACATACAGCCACTGTAATTGGCCCCTTCCTTGGTTTGTTGTTGGCTTCATTCTGTGCTGAGCTGTTTGTTGACATTGGATCAGTAGGTGCAGGTAATGGGTGAACATATGAAACCTTATTTTTAAGCCTATTGTTGGTGTATTTTTCAGAACTAAAAAATGTTTCCTTGCCAATATTTATTAATCCTACCTGAGTTTGTTGGTGTTTCTTTCAGAATGGAAGATCTGCATAAAATATTCAATTCATATATGCACAAATCAATCTGCTTGTAATTATTTGATGAAGAGTTGTGTCATCTGGCTTAACAGAGGAAAGGACTAGAATTAATTTAATACAAGCCACTGAAATTTGCCAGAAAATTAGCAACATTAGAACAGAAGACTGGAGAATACTCTCCTTCATGAGCCTCATTCTAAGAATCATTAAAATTCTTACATTTATTTAAAATTAAAATGCTTTCATGTAAGAGATGACTAGGAAAGCACAAAATGACAGCAAAGAATGTTTCTGAAGTGATCCAAGATGTTTGTTTTTGTGTTTTATTGTAGATGAGATAACTATAACAGCTACTGATGCCCGCTGGGTTGGAGCATGGTGGCTGGGCATTTTGATTTGTGCACTGCTGAATCTTCTCGTGGGAATACCATTTTGGTTTTTGCCCAAGTCACTTGTGAAGGAAGGTGAAACCAATGAACCTGAGGACGCAAGTGAAAAAAGTGTAGCACCATTACAAGAAAATGATAAAAATGAAACCAAACAGACCATGTATGAAATTGCTAAAGGCAAGTTACGTTTTATTTCCTTCTTACTTTAGTCTTGAGGTGTGAACTCTGTGTGCTTGTGTAATTAAAGATGGGTCCAAGACATGTGATGCCTACTCTGTTTTGATGTCTCTGTAGTTCAAAGGATCTGTGCAGGAATTTAGAATGGCTCCTTGCAGGGAAAGAAAGCTGATTTCATAGATCTAGGATCTGGACTCCTTTCTTTTCCTCTCCTGCATTTCAGCTGTATGTCGATATTTTCTTCCCTTGAGAGGGTTAAAACACTGAAATCTGCTTAGGAATATTACAACTCAGTGAGCAGTGGATGAGTTGCAGATATTGGTTGCTTGTACCCCTCATTCACTGTGCAGAAAAGCAGAAACCCTACATAAATCTCGTGCATTTCTTGAGTCCAACTGAAAGACCTAAAAAGGAACTGACAGATGCTAAAGTGTCTCATAAACATTTAATTACATCTTTGTTGAACAAAGATGTATTCGACTCACATTTATTCATGTTACCACTGGCAGCTTTCATATCCATGGTCTTTCAAATCTATGTATCTGTAGGAGGTTATTTTTTTCCTTTGTTATTTGAAGGAAACTTCCTTCCTACATTTCCTGGTTGGAAATGTAAGTGAATAAACTATGTCAAAGGCTATGATCTTCAGAGTAGTCTCCTGATCCTGTCCTGCTCAGGGCCCTCTGACAGGACCTTCATTTTCAGAAAGTAAGTGCCATGTGGCAGCTCCCTCTCTGTGCTGTTTCCATCTGAGTCCTGCAAATTTACTATACCCAGAGTCAGCACTTAGGTCTTGGCTGACACTGCAACTTCATTTTGATAAACAGAGCATCTCTTTCTGCTGTCACTAGCCTTAAATGAATCCATGAATTAAATAGTCTTCTAGTGAGGGAAGGTTCCCAGCTCAGATGTGGGTCCTCAGTGCTCCAGGGTCCCTTCAGAA
This sequence comes from Trochalopteron elliotii, assembly GCA_024734555.1. Classification (NCBI taxonomy): domain Eukaryota; kingdom Metazoa; phylum Chordata; class Aves; order Passeriformes; family Leiothrichidae; genus Trochalopteron; species Trochalopteron elliotii. The sequence continues at coordinate 2,332,765 of JANPWX010000593.1, read as the reverse complement.
CTTATGTTTTCCTGGTCATTCCCTCCCTGTGCTGATGTGAATTTTCACTCCCCCTGAATATACTGAATGTAGAACCTTTTCATTTCACAGGATAGTTGTGATTGCAAGGGACTTCTGGAGATCACTTGGTCCAACCCCTGTTCAACCACTTGCAGCCTATTGACCAGGACATCTTCAGACAACTTTTTAATCATCAGGGACTTCAAGTCAAAACTTGATGGTTTTTATAGTTAAAAATAACCTAAAATAAAATTAATTTAATAACAATAAAATTTCCCTAAGAAGCTCTGACTAAAGATGTCACTGCATCTGTAAATAATGCAGCCTATTTATAGTGCTTCTAATATTTGACTAATTTTTGAAAGATTTGCATAGAGATCTTCTAATAAGGCACTTGCTTGCCTCTGAAAGATATACACCCACCTTAAGTGGTGCCCACCTTCAGTGAGGCCCAGTCACTGTTTTATAGGTGCTTATATTTATCTGCAGAGTTTCTTGACGATAGCTCAGCACATTGATTAACAGAGGACATTAGACAAAGGGGAATTGTGGAGCTTTTTTTTATGGTTCAAATCCTGACTTAATGGGAATTACACAGAGAAAAGACCTGTGTAAATTAGTTTCTCAGATGCTTACTTGGCTGAAAACTTGATTGATAACAGATTTTGAGAGGATCATGGGAATAACTGTGGTCACAGCTCTCTTCAGGCCTCTTCTGCCCTAGCAGCAAAACCCAAAAATCAGCATTCACATCTCTGGGGGCAGCTTGTCACAGATCTAAAGTGCATTTACAGCCCTTTGTATGCCATGTGCAGGACAGGGGGTTTGATGAATACTCTGGGGGCATGAGAGGAGAGAAAAGGGAGGGGAGATGGAGCAGTAGCTGCTGCTGCAGCTGTGATTTATTATTTTTTAATAAGCAACAGCTGCACTGGTGTGCATGTGTGTGTGAGGATATCTTTGGGTAGAGGAGAAATGTTAGGGCACCTTGGGCTAAGCAAAGTGCAAGATTTAGCCTGATCCAGTTCAGGACCATTTCTGACCTCTTTCCACCACAGCCACGCTGTTTTCATAAAACATCACACTAATTCATGGCGTTATTTCATTCCAGATTTCATCCCCTTCCTCAAGGCTCTGTTTCACAACCCCGTGTACATGTTATTTATATGCATAACTGTGTTACAGTTCAGTGCCTTTGATGGCATGATATCCTTCATGCCCAAATATCTGGAACAGCAGTTTGGAAAGTCTGCATCAGATGCTATCTTTTTAATTGGTATGTTTGCATTTTTCTTTGCTCTGTTCTATCAATTAGTGATGTCTCTCTTCAAATGATCTCTATTTTTATATATACATATGTTCATGTGTATTTACATATACATAGTAAGGTTAAATGCTTCTACAGGTGAGGGATGTCACATTACAAAACATTTCTAAATGTCAATGCATTTTCTGCTAAACATCTCAATTTTTGTGCAGAATTTTATAATCTAATCCTCATCTTTTGAATCAGCTCAGAAAATTCAGCTGACATGAAACTGAGCCATGTGATGTTTGTGTAAAACCACTTCCAACACGTCTTTCAGTCAGAATTTGCTTCTTTTAAGTATCAATCAGCAAAGAAGTGTGAGAGCACATTCAGTAATCTCATCTTAAAACTGAAAGTCTATTCCTCCTTACTGTCATGCTCAGAGTTCATTAGGATGTCATAATTAAGATGTGCACCAGCTTATCTTTCTGTTGAGTTTCTCAGTCAGCTGGAGGGGCTGGATTGAAGCCATATAATTTTCTTTCCTTCTTTTTTTTGAGTTGGACCTAGAGAGCAACTCTAGATTTCAATTTTCCAATTAATAATTTTAGTCCTACCCTGAAGCTCACTTCCCAGGCAGTTCTCTCCTGCTGTTGACTTTGGCAGAGGTTTTGGGTGTGAAAGGAAATTAGCAGAGACCCATTTCTGATTGCAGTTAAATTATTCAGTCACAGACACTCCGAGTCTTTGCCAAACACAACCTTCCCTTACAGCAGCTGTAGTAGCTACTTCTCTAGCTGCCTTATAGTAGAGTAGCTTTGATGGTCTCCTTTGTTTTAACATGGAAGTTTCACTTGTTTAAATAGGTGTTTACAACTTACCAGTTCTATGCGTTGGGTATTTTTCTGGCGGCTTATTCATGAAGAAATTCAAGATAAATGTCTATCAGGCTGCGAACATAGCATTTTGGGTATCTTTACTGGAATACCTTCTCTACTTTGCTGCCTTTTGGACTGTCTGTGATACCTCACCAGTTGCTGGTCTAACAGTTTCCTATCAAGGGTACGTTCTTTGGGACTCAAGAGGACTTCAGTCTTAAGACACCAGGAGGATTTTTCATGTCAAGAATCAGCCAGGAGCTCCATTTCAATTCCCTATTCTAAATTCTCAAAGCTTTTTGCTTGCATTAGACAGCAGGTCTGTTATCCTCGTTTCAAACAGCAAAAGTGTATTAAAAATATATCCATGTCAAGACCCATGCAATTCTATGTCCATATTAATTCTTTCACTAATACAATTAGTAAAGTCATGTAACTGCAGGTGAAAATAAAAATTGTTGGTCAAATCTGGCATACATGAGTGCAATTTCAGAATGCTAGAGGAAAAAAAAATCCCCTTCTTGATCTTACACTGGTTTACTTGAATTTGAATATTATCAAATTGTCAGAGGATATTTTATCTGTAGTTTCTTGATTTGAAGCCTGCCATTGATCATTAGGAATCATAGAATGGTTTGGGTTGAAATGGACCTTAAAGATCCTCTATTTCCAGCCTCCCTGCCATAGGCAGGGTCACCTTCCACCAGACCAGGTTGTGTTGTGTGTCTGTAAAATGGACATGGAGGTGTAGATGGAACACTTAGAGAATCAAGAATATACATGTATTAGATGAGAAAAATGCTGTAGGATATGCATACCTAGTTTGTACTATATTAGAATTTATTGTTTATTTATAGAAAGATAGAAAGGCATGACTTCAGGGTAGGAGGATGTAGGACTGGGTCCTGGTTCAACACTTGAGCTAGAATAGAATCTTAAGCATTGCAAAGAGTTACTGTGAGTATCTCATTATTGAAATATTTATTCATCTTCTAAATGTGTTTCAGAATAGAGCATGTTTCATATGTAGAAAATACTCTACTGGCTGGCTGCAACATGGATTGTGATTGCCCACTTAAAACATGGGACCCTGTCTGTGGGAACAATGGAATCACTTACGTGTCACCTTGTCTCGCTGGGTGCAAATCCTCAAGAGGAACTGGAAGAAGTGTGGTAAAGCATAAATTTTATTGTACTGTAACTATGAAATATAGTAGGTGAGAAATACTTAAACCAGTATAGGGTGGGAAATATCCATGTGTGTACATTTAATTGAACACATAAGGTGAAAGATTTGACCAAATTCATTGAGTAGCCCCAGAAATTTCAAACTTCATGTGAAAACCAGTTTAAATTAAAAAAGAAAATGAAGAAGAATTCTTCTCTACTAAGAACTAAAGGAGTGTCAAATGCTTAACATGGAGTGAGAAATTATTCTGAAGGTGTTGGCAATTGGAAACCTGAGTGCCCAAGAACATTTCAGCCAAAATGAAAGTCCATAGCATGGACTTAATAATCTCTTTTATCCTGTAGATTTAAACAAGTAGCCAGGTATTACAGAACTTTTATCCCCAAATACAGGGGATGGGTGGACCTGTGCCTGGCAGACTAGGAGAGAGGCCACAGTGCAGTGCTGCTCATGAGTAACAAGCTCAGTTGCGGGAGGCAGTGAGATGAGTGCCAACAGTGTGGGTTTGCCACTCAGTGTATGAGTTTGGACAATCTGTGTGATTAAAATACTCTTTTGACAGGTGTTTGAAAACTGCACCTGTGTTGCAGCCTCAGGGTTTTCATCTCAAAACATTTCTGCAACTCTGGGCCAGTGTGATGGACATGAAAACTGCAACACGATGCTCCATTATTTTTTAATATTGCAGTTAGTCTGCAGCTTCGTTTTTTCCTTAGCAGCCATGCCTGGATACATGGTCTTAATAAGGTACAGTAAAATTTTCCTTGTCTTCAGAAATCTCTACTGGACTTTTTATTCTGAGGTTTTAATTCTCCAGGGAATTAAAAGTTGTTTAGTTTGCATATGGAATGAGGATGAGGAGAAAAAATCTTACTTCTGTGCTCTTAAGGCTTAGTGTCATGTCACCTTTGTAATTTAATGTTGTTTCTGGCTATCAGCTTTATCCTGAATGGATGGAGGACCACTGAGTCAGGGCACTGGGATATTGGGGTGTGTTTGATACCTGTGTGTTTATCAAGCACAGGAACATGATGTTGATTAAGGCACAACTACCCTGCACTTTGTGTTGGCCTCAGTACAAGCAGATGATACCTTGACTGTAGCTTTTCTTTTTGTCATTTGGCAGTCCTAGATAAGGAAGTTTTCAGCAGATATCACCTAATGAGCATAATGAACTCTTTCAACTAATGTTCTTATTAGAATGGTTTGGGCCTAATGTGATGAAGAACTTGATTTAAAAAAAGGGTTAAATATCTCTTGTTAATGCCACCTCTACAAGTAAGTGCACTGCAATTATCATACAGGTCTCTAAAGCCTGAAGAGAAGTCTTTTGGAGTGGGTATCCATGGGCTGGCTTCAAGAGTATTTGGTAAGAAAATATCTAACACACTTCGAAAGAACAGTTAGGGCTGACCAGGAGTTAGAGAGGGATCACATCAGGGCTGTGGGCATGGCACAGAACTCATTGCTTCTATGAAGTGCCTTTGAACAGGAAGCATTTAGGATTTTTTTACAGCTCTCAGCAGCATGGCAAAGTAGAGCTGCTTGCAGTTTGCATTTTTTTTTTATACTGGGTAATAGGCTGGTATCTTGGTTTAATCCAAGTCAGGATCTAACTACTGGGCATCCACTTACTCTCCTCCTACATGGAATAGGGAGAAGAGTTGAAAAAAAGGTAGAGCACACAGGTTAAGAATAGTTTAGTAATGGAAAGAAATTAAAATATAATAATAATAGGAAAAATAGAGGAATAAAACAAAAGAATAAAATTGTTTGTTGACCAATACTCATCCCATACCTGAGCAGCACTCGGTCCCTCCCTGCCACACCTCTCCACTCTGTGTACTATTCCAGGTTATGGAATTTCCCTTTGGCCAGTTTGGGTCAGCTGTCCTGGCCATGCTCCCCCCTTGTTTCCTGTGCAGCTCCTCACTAACAGAGCATGAGACACAGAAAACTCCTTGATGTCAGCACTCCTTAGCAGCAACTAAAACATCAGCATGTTATCAACATTATTCTCATATTAAATCCAAAACACAGCACTGGACCAGCTGCTAAGAAGAAAATTAACTGTATTCCAGCAGAAACCAGGACATGGGACTACATCTGCTGCTCACTGGAAAGCCATTTGGCATTCCTTCACTCTTGCTTGTTGTTCATGCTTATTGAAGGCAGCACTGCCTCTCATTGATGAGAGAAAATGTTGAGTTCTGAATAGGAAACACTGTGCATACGGTAGCATGTGGATATTGTTTAACAGGCAGCAGGGAAGAAAATCTTTGGTTGAGGGTAGTTAGATAAGGAAGAAGAGGGAGCACAAGATGTACAGAGAGGGAGGCTCATGCTACAAGAGGACAGTACAGATGGAGTAGGTGACAAACAGCATTGGCTCTGTGGTGTGTGTGTGTGCTGCTTCTGATAACCAGAAGAAAATTGCTACTCACAAAAATGTTGCTAATATTCTTTTTAGCTGGAATTCCATCTCCCATTTATTTTGGAGCTTTGATAGATACCACTTGCTTGAAGTGGGGTACTATGACTTGTGGTGGAGAAGGAGCATGTAGGATGTATGATATTGTCACATACAGGTATATTTTCTACTTTATTTTAATTTCTCCTTCTTACTCTATTACTGCATGCATAGAGATGTAATTTTATCCATTTTATGTCCTTCTAGTAAACAAACTGCTCCAGTGTTAGAGATGTGACACTATTTTCTTTGGCATTGGCTTTATCTGTCAAGTGCAAACTTTGACATAGACATAGGAAAAACCTTTGAACAGAAATGTTCTTGTGCCATAATATTCACTAACAACCCTCCACAAGAACAAGCCTTAACAACACTGAATTATGATAAAAATACTGAAAAGCAGTTAGCTCAGGTGGGAAAAAGGTTTAATGGGTGACTGCAATATCTTTGAACAAAAAATGGTTGAAACAGTAATTGAATTTAAAAAGAAGATTTTTATAGAGTAGATACAGTTACTCAAGTTGGAAATTGGCCCAGAATACTGCACCTCACATTTTTGTAGTCCTTCAAGGATTGTTGTGGGATTTTTAAAGAAAAATCTGTTTGGAACTTGCGGCCTCATACTAATTCCTTGTAATACTGTATTGAGGTTGATTTGGAAGAATATTCTTATGAATACTTAGAAATTTTAGCTAGGTAGTCTGAGCCCTTTCAGGAGCCTCTCTTTTCCCTATGGAAAAAGCCATAAGAGTACCAGGTGCCTGACTTCACTGGCTAAATCATTTGCCTGAAATTGGGAGATGTAAAAGGACATTTTTCTGACTGACATATTCTCTGTTCTCACATTCTCATCTTCTGAGGTCCAAAAGCATCAGGGCATGAGTTTTAGAGTGGCTGTCTAATCTTCAAAAAACAATGTTTGCTGAATAGTTTTGGTCTTTTTTTACAAATGCATATGTTTAATGAAACTTATTGTTTATTTCAGGTGGCTCTATCTTGGCCTGCCAGCAGTGTTACGTGGAGTGTCCTATGTCCCAAGTACACTAGTTCTCCTCATTTTAAAGAAGAAAGTGAAATCTGAAAAGCAAATCTTAAATGCCCCAATAGAAATGCAGGATAAAGAACAAGAAGCAGTGAAATAGCATTTCACAGAGGGACATGTTGGGAAAAAAACATTGCAATGTAAATATTGGATATATCCTTGTGAAAAATTTTGTACTTTAACTAATGAACACTTGGACAGGGATGAATAGAATTACACATAGTTGTATCCTACTTACATTATAAAAGTATCAGTTTGTAGACACAAGGCATGGGAAAAATATGTTTGGTGCAAAAGGACAAGGAGCAGAAATAAGAAAACTTATGAAATGCCAGGTTTGAGCAGTCTGAGCAAAGGGCTATGAAGCAGAAACATATGTGTTCAGTCCTGTTTCACTGAGAGTAAGAGAGAATTTTTCATTTGACTCCAAGTGGTGCCAGATTTCATCTTGGAATTCTCACATGGTTTCTGTCTTTCTCTCACCGACTGTAGACATAATTTGTGGCTTCTTTGGGCCCCAGTTTTTCATAAATTTATTTAAAGATATTATTAATTCTTTCAGACAGGGATTGTTTGTTATTCTGCATAGTATTGGTGGCCAGTATATTGGAAACCTGGTTTATGACATGGTCTGGGTGTTGTGGTAATAATAAATTCAAAAATTACATTTTTAAAAAATGCCGTGTTATGGTGATGTTTTAAATAGAGCACTGACAAGGAAAGGTCATCAGGATTCACTTCAGTTACTTGCTGCCCTGGGATATCTCAAATATGTAAGGAAAAAACCCTAAATATCTCAGGTTAAAAAAAAAAAAAAAAAAAAAACAAAATAAAGAAAACCCTGTTAATATAAGTCATACAAGGTGGCTCTGTGGTTTAGTGCACCCATGTTTAACATCTAGTTTGGCACTGCCTCATGTTTGGGCCCAGTGCAGAGGACCCTGAGGTCTGTCTGCCAGTGTCCATGCAATAATTTCTTAAGGCTTTTTATTACAGGTCCTGGTTATTATTCCCTGCTGGATAAAGCATGGAGGGAGTTTGTGGAACTACCACAGACCAATGCTCCAGCACCTGCAAATATTTCCTACTTATTTATTCTGTATGACACAGACCTGCTCCCGTTGAAACCACCTGGGACCTTTTGCAGCCACCAAAAAGTGGGAAGGGTATTGTGCCACAGTAGCTCATTAGTTTAGTTAAAATCTGATTAGTGCAGTTACAATCTGACTACTTCAAGGTGTTTTATTGACATCATATGTGTGTGTGCTTGGAATATCACACAGAGGCTTCTCACTGTCTTTGTGGAATCAGTGAGAAAAGATCCATTTCCTCCCACAGAGCAGGAAATCAGCTCTGGAATTTAAAGTTTCTTCAAACACAAGTGATCCTTAGAAGTAATTATTTTTAAAAAGATCTGTCATAGCTCCTGTTTCCCTTTGTATTGGATGATAGAGGTGTAACAAGAGGAAGGGGAATGGAAGAAAGACAGACATGCTGCAGCCAGGAACAGAGCAGAACAGAGAATGCAGCTCCCTATTAAACCACAGCTATCCCAGAAGCTTTGTGGACATTTGAAGCTGATTTTGAGCATTGTTCTTGCTAGCATGGGGCACTCACTGAAAGCCATCATTCTTCCTTGTGGTTACATTCCTCCAAAGCTGGAGTTAAAAATCCTTTACAGACATTAAGTCACAGCTTGGTGCCACGGTAACCTGGGAAACACGGAGTTACAGAGCACCAGAATTTCACAGCTGAAGGAAACAAAAGGGCTTTGTTAAGTAGGCAAATCTGTGCCACTTAAATGGAGCACTGCCAAAGGGTCAGACCTAGTTAGTTCACTGTGTTTTGAAGTGGAAGGAAGCAGATAGGAATGTTTCCAAGTTTTAAAATTAGCATTTCAGCTGGAATGTTTCCAAGTCTTAAATTTAGCATTTCAGTAGATGTATTAAGATTGTGTTTAATTGTTCCAGTTCATCTGCCTGAGAAATTCACAGTGAAAAAGGCCACATTCCCCAGGGGCTCTGCTGTCCAGATTGTGCATCCAGGTAGGCAGTGCTGGGTGGGACATGCCTCTTTAGAGAAGTTTCTGGACACAAACCTGTGGTGGGAACCTTGTTTCTCCAGAGCAAAACCAGGACACAGAGGGTGTGGGCTGTGTCAAGGTGATCCTCATAAATCCTGTATGATATGCCATGCCTGGTACCACAGATATTCCTAGGATTGGGTAGGGAGGTCAGAAAATTGCCCTTAAAGCTAGTCCTTCAAAGGTAAAGCCAAGCTTTGGACTGGACTCCTTCAAGTTTTAACATGCTGACCTCGATTCAGCAAACCATTTAAACATGTGCTTAAAAATGAATGGCCTTATTGATGTTTATTGCTTATACAGGTGACACTGGACATTTCAAGAGTGAACCCCAAAATGGCACTGCTGTGAGCCCCATTTGAATAGAGGTGGGGTACAGAAAGTGCTCAGAGGATATTTATTGTGCTTGAATGTTTGGTCTGGTCCTGGTCTGATGTTTCAAGCACAAGACCTGTGCCAGCACTGTGGGTAGCACAAGCCACAAACAGGAATCATGGCAGTAGAAAGTAACACTGGTGTAAAGTTTATAAGGCAACAGCATATGAGTAGCCAAGCTGATGAAGTCCAGTATTAACTTATAAAAATGGGTGGTAAGTTTATTTTCTGATTGCCTGAGAGCCCAGCAGATGGCCTTCACAGTACAACCAACCATGTGTCTCTGCCACTGAAGTTTCAACCCAGTGAAGAGTGCCCAAGAGCTGTATTTTGATCCTTAAGCCTGCCACGTGGAAGGCTGGGTGTTGGTGCCTGGATGTGGATGCTATCAAACACTGAGAAACAAACACATGAAGTTTTTCAGAAGATTATCTTGGAGGTATTTTAAAGGTAATGATACACGAACTGTGCACGCAAGTGTTTATCTAGCATTTTTATGTATTTATCTAGCATTTTGTACTCAAGGTCCTTTGTAATGATCCTTGACGCTCCATTGGGGTTTTTTTTTTGACTGTGATCAGCTGTTGAGCCACCATTTTCAAAGAAATAACACCTCTTCAGTCTCACTGAAAAATGTCAACACTTTTTAAAATGTCTATCTCTGTGCTTGAGCAGGCTATATGTGTTTTTTTGTTTTTCACTATTTTCTCTGTATTTTAATTTCATCTGCTACTTAATTGCCAAGTGTCTAAATTTTACAGTCTTATTTGTTTCCTAAAAAATACTGTGTCTGGTATAAACTTCATTGTCATCCTGGTGCTTCCAACTTTTAATGTATGATGCATTGATGCACAGGATAAACATTTCTGATTATGCATATTGCCCAAGCTGTGATCATGTTTTTTTTTGGTTTTTTTTGGTTTTTTTTGTTTTTTTGTTTGTTTGTTTGTTTGTGGGTTTTTTGTTTTTGTTTTTTTTCTTGAGAGAAAATGACTCGTTTGGGAGGAAAATATGTTACCTGACAAGCTGATTTTAATTAGTGGGCAGAAGGGAGATGTGATGACCAAAGATGCATCCTTACACTGTAATTTGGTTGAGGTCATTCCTGACTGTGATATGATGCTGGCTTTGTGTTTGTGACACAAACATATTATAGTACCATATGTAGCCTCTGAACACATGAGCACCACAATATTGGGTAAGTATTACTAGCAGCTTCAGTTTACTTTCTTTTTCTGTAATTTCATCTGTGGTGAACAGCAGGCTGTTTTTGTAACCTTTCTATCTCAAGTGGAGTTTTAGCAGCAAACTCTTCCCTACAGACTTTTCTCATCCAAGCAAACCATGGTACCAGAAGCTAATTCAACCTGTGCCTGTGGAGAGGAACACCCTGAGAATCCCTGGGGTGGGATTTGGCATGCAAAGAAGCCAAATCACTTTTTAGTTTATGTAAGCCTGGTCATGTGATGCAAACTGGATATATCCAGCAACAACTTCTTGGCTACTGCTGCTTTTTTTTTTTTTTTTTTTTCCCCACAGAATTGTTGTTGGTCTTTTCCTTTCTTAACAAGGCATGAAGTGTTCCCAGTTATGATGCTTGGGATTTTGAACTTTCTTTGTTTGGGACTTTCTCTGAGAATGTAGACAATTACTTGGTAATTGCCCCTCTCATGCTTTGTCCAGGGAATCAAGGGCATATATTTCTTAAATCACAGCAGACTAAGAATCACAGGATAAAACACAGAGGATCCCTTTGGAAGGTGAAATCTTAGGTATTGCAATGCCTGACTTCCCTTCTAGATGAGACCATTCTGTAGCTCCAGGCCAGAAGTGTGACATGTGCCCATTAATTTCCAGGAGAGGTGCTCAGGGCTTTTGCTGATGTGTGTGACCATGGGTGGCAGCTTACTGGATTTTACAGCCTGGGCAGAACAAGAGGAAAGCCCTTACCTGGAGGACAGAAAGCCCCATTACAGGTGGGAAATGGTAGTTTAAAATAAGTAGTTCATTACAGAGGTTTTGCTTTTTAAAAGGCCTTGACCCCCTGTGTTGGTAGAAAGACTGCCTGGCTTTGTGAGGTTATCACTTAAATGGTTCCAAAACCAGCTTTGAAAAAACAAACTTCTCATTTGAGGTTAATGAGACACAGAGTGGGCCAGTTCATGCTGTACCTTTGCTGTAACTATTGTTTCAAGGCAGCTGCATGCTGGCTGGAACACCATGGTTTTTCCTTCTTCTCAAGAAAACTTTCTGATATAAAGGCACAGTCATATGTAATACAAGCTTAAGTTTCTGCAGAAATTTTCAGAATTTAAAAAAATTCCCAAGAAGGCACAAGACTTTTTTTTTTTTGCTATTCTTTTTGTCTTGTTTGATTTTTGGTTTTGGGTAGGGTTGTTTTTATTTTTTTTTGTGTGTGTGTGTGTGTGTGCGTGTGTGTGTTGCTGTTGTTGTTATTCTTTTTGCCTTTAGTGGTGGTGGTGGTGGTGATGTAGTTTTTTACCTCCCATTGTAACTCTGAATGTTCTTCCTGGTGAGTCTGTATAATAGGAGAGTAGCATTTGCAATGCTGCTGCTGCTACTTTGTGAGTTCTACTTCCATGACCAGGATCTTGCAGGAATATTCCTTCCAGATATGCATCTATCTATCTATCTATCTATCTATCTATCTAATCTATCTGCACCTGGACACAAAAAGACAAGCTTATTTCAGACAAAGACAACTTTTTTATGGTCTCCATCAATTTGCCAGCATTTCAATTTAACAGATAAAGTCTACTAAAGGACTTCCCTTATCATTTGGATTCATTTTCTGTAGAAGCCTGCCATCTGAAATCCCATCCTGAGTGCTAGAGAAGCTATTCCTAAGTTCAGATATAGGAAAGACAAAGCTATTAGTTGTTTCCAAATTCCTCTGTTTATTTATCTTGATATGTTTTTAGGCCAGAAAGGCCTGAGCAGCAGAGGCTGGATTCAGCTATATGCTGTCCTCACAGAGACCTTAAGATCCAGTATAGGATTTTCTTGTGTTAATTAGACAAGTCTATGGAGAGGAGAGCTGGTATTTCTACAGATTTTATTTCTATATGAACATCATGATCTTGGTATTATACACACACAGAGTCAGACAGTGGTATTGTTAAAAAAGAAGAATTACGATCTCAGTAAACACCTGGAGACATGAAGAGTGGTAGGTGTGGGAGAGCTGTTTTCCTTCAGTACTGCAGGCTGATAAATCCCAAAGAAATCCACATCACACAAAAACCCTGCTGGTTCTGAGGGTGAGCCACTGCAGTCATTCAGTGTAGGTGGTGTAATTGATACCTTCCCCCCTCACTTTTCTGATATGTGAATTTTCCACAGTGTATGTAACACCAAGTGGAGAGGAGCCAATACAGGACTGCAGTTCAGTCTTCCAGGTGCAGAGATCACTGATAGGGAATTACTCTGTGAAATTCAAAGGCCTGATGAATGAAGCTGAGCTAGCTGTCAAAGGTCATTTGCATGTTTTTTATCTCAAGCTCGCAATAATAGTTTTAAATAAAGAGGCAGGGAGAGGCAGTACCAAGGTTGAGGTTAGTCTGAATATGCCTGTAGTGAAAAAAAAAGTAAACAGGTAGGAGAAGAGATACCAAGAGGATCCATTAGCTTGTGTTTGCATGGAAAGGGTTAACTCCCTGCTGCACACTGCTCCCCCAGCGTTTTGGGCTGGCAGGTAATTCTCTGGAATAAAAGATGTTTCCTGTGGTCACTGGGAAGGAAGGCCAATAAGCAGAGGGTTCTGTGGCTGACATCCCTGACATTGACACTACAGCAGGAGAAGAAACATCTGGTGCATCTGCCTCGGGTATAACAATTGCACTGCAAGCTGAAAATGGGAGCTCCAGGACTGTCAGTGCTCGTGCTGGAGAATGCAGGCAGGGATGGTAATGAACAGATGGGAACAATTCAGTGTCCCAGGCCTCTAATTCTAGTCCTGACCAAGTTGGTTTAACACTTTTGACTTCATAAATTGAGTACAGTAAATAAATTACAATCCTTAACATCAGTAGAAGATTATTTCTTGGCACATATTTGTTGATGTTTGCCAAGTCAAATTTTAAAATATAGGTGGTATGACTTCTATTACTTCTCTGGAGATTGTTTTATACTCTGTTAGTTTTGCTGTCTTGGAACCTTTCCCAATGTGTCACAGACACCTTGTTCCGTTCATTTTTTTTTATTTTAAAAAATAAAAAAATGTTTATTGTCCAATTTAACATTAATTTTTTTTCTCTTTGCTATTTTTACATTCTTCAGGTATTTACTAGTGTCAATCTCGCTAAAGTAAGGCTGTAGCTTCCCTGTGTGTAGTAGGTACATTATGATTTTTCTCAAGAATGCATGAAATCTGTGACATGCTCAACACCCTATTGCTCTGAAAACTGCTTCTTGGTGGCATTTTCTTTTGCTTCCTTGAAAAATACCTTACTGTATAGTGCTTTAACATGTTGATGCAGTGTGGTTTTTTTACCTTTGAGATTTGTCAATAATTTGGGACATTAACAAAACAAAAAGCAAAGAACTAATTTTTGCAAATTGAGTTGTTCTTGGTCCTGTGTAGCTGAGTGTCAGAAACTTGTCCCAGGGACTCCTGCTTTTGCTTCACAGAACTTCTGTAACAAAGAAATGTGGGTAAAAAGAACCATGCTGCTTCCTGGAGTGGAACACCAAAACAGTGATTAGAGCTGTATCAATGATACCTCTGACTTTTCTTCCAGATCATAGAGGGTGATATGTTTACATTCCTCAGCAGGAGAAAGAATTTCTCATGGGATGTTTGCCTAAGTTTATGCTGCACAACCATGTTAATGATAGTTCACAATATGTTTGCTTTAGATAGTTCTCATGTAAAAACCCAGCTTGCTCAAAACCAATTACTGAAACTAATGCTTAAAAAATTCTTAATGCATAGTTTTATTGAAAAACAAAACTCTACCCATTTTTTTTTCTCAAAAAGTGTCTTTAAGAAAAGCAGCCTTCTTTGGAACTGCAAAGGGATGTACTGATCCGAAGATAATTTAGGAAATGTTTTCCTTGAAGCTTCCCACTTCAATCTCTTTTTAAGTGAAAGCACAAAGTTTTAAGTTTTTACTTTAATGACTTTTGAAACACCATTTAGTAGAAAAACAGCTATAGGTTGCATAAGTAATAATAATCTTGCATATAAAAGTACTTTAAGATTTCTTCATATTTAAAAAAAAAGTGAAGGTAAGTTTATAATATCCAAATATACAAACAAATTGGTATTGAGGTGTTCCTTCTATGTTTCCCACCAAGGACATAATGAAAACTTTTTGAGAATTATTTAATAAGTTTTTATTATTGTACTTTTGAATAGAACAGCTTGCTAGCACTTAAACATCTACCACTTTGATAAGCCATAGCTGTTTAGGCCCATCATAATGCTTAGCAAGAGTTCTTCCTATGAGTTTGGTCAAATTTACTGGAATCCAGGGGATTTTCACTCTTTTTGCAGCAGGGAATTTGTCCTGTGCTTTTGGGTTACCATCCACAGGGAGGTAAGAGTGAAAGTGTCCTCCTTGCACTGATGTGCTACTGGAGGTGCCCAGAGTTAACTATTTACAAGGGAAGGGTTTCTCTCTGCTGCTGCTCTGCTCATGAAAGCACTACCACACTTCGTGATCCAGCTCCTTGCTCCTTTTACCCTGGCTCAGGCACATTTTGCATTCTTACAGGGAATTCCACAGGCAGTGGGCAGGTACACTCTCAGCTGTAGCTTAGAAAGGCCATCGGAGGTCTTGGCTTGAGAAAAACATCAATAACAACATATTTGAAGATTATTTCCTTTGGGTTGTATTCCACTATAGACTTGCTTGTTTATTTTCTTTTGATACCAACCTTCTGTGGCAAATAAAGGGCTGTGATTTTTAGAAGCTGAATTTCTCCATCAGTTCACTAGGTTCGTGCTTAATTCAGCCTGCACATAAGGCACTTGCAAAAGATGATTTCCAATGGCATGCATTGAAGTGGATATCCCTTTTCCAAAGGTTTTCAGTGGCAGTTAAACTCTTTTTTAGCTTTGAAAGCATCCCCACTTTGGGCTGTTCAAATCTTGTGATGTTTTGTTTGTAAGACTAGAGTGCATCTAAACAATAATTCCTTTATCAGGTTAAAGCATCGCTCCAGCATGTGCTGGGGATTCAGATGGGAAGTCTTGCAATAATTATGGCGAAAAATAGATTTTTTTCAGATATCCTTTTCTTTTTCAGAAGCCTAATTAATTCAAGCACAAATTATATTTAAATGCAAAGGCACTGCATACTAAGAAGTGTTATGAGTTGGAATAAATTTTAATGTCTATTTTCCAAGGATAAATAGCATTGTTTCCATATAAGCATACATCTAATACCTGTCTTACTGTTTGAAGAGATCATAACACTTCTTATCTACTATTATTATGGTTTGAGTTTTATACACTAGAGTACTCAGTAGGGTCCCATTCTTGGGGAGGAAATTCTCTTACTGCAGAATTAGACGGCATCAATTTCACATGATGCCATGTGAAGAGTTGCCAAATTAAGTTTTGCAGGAGAAAATTCTCATAGAAGAGCATTTTGAAGTTATTTCTGCCACTTGTGTCTTCCTCTTTTGTGAGTTTTCTTTGGGACCTAAAGAGACTGGAGTTAATAAAATAAGATCAAATGATTGCTTGGCTTAGCAACCCCAAATCCCCTGTGGACTTTTCCAGAGGTGAAAAATTGGTGTCAAGAAAAAGACTGAACAACTTATGTACAAATCATACCTCTAAGAACTCTTTTCATATTGAAGCAGAGGATTAACTGGTTGTCCCCTCCTTTTGCACATGTTGTCCTTCAGTGTTTCAGCAGGAGTAGGGTACAATCTATCAGAATTCACAATCCTCCTCCCTCTGCAACTGGGGAAACTCATGATGTGACTTGCAGACTGAGCTCCCTGAGCCTTGCCCTTGCAGCCCCATCATCCCCTGGCTGCCAGCCTGGCACTTGGGGTTGTGCTGCTCCAGGCTGGGGCTGTGTTTGGCAGGAAAGCTCAAATGAGTGCAACTGAGTGTAACTAAAGCGGTGACAAGAAGGTCTCCCTTGCGCTGGGCTTTCTCCACCAATGAACAAAAGGCATCTCTGGAGTGGAAGCTGCCATCTGCTTCACCTCAGCGTGGCAGGAAGCCAGGGCTAAAAATTCTGCAGTTTCTTAAGTGAAACTGCCACACAAGACAACCTCTTGGAGGAAGGAGAAGGCTGAGCACTCTCTCTCTCGGTGTCCTCACGCGTCCCCGGCCACAGAGCATCCTGCAGCCTTTTGCTGTGGTTCATCACACACGGGTGCTGCCCTGCAGCCAGCCAGAGCCAGGCACATCCCATCAGGGACACCACGTCCTGCTTTGGGAATGTGGAAGCTGGTGCTGCACAGCCAGGCTGGGAGGAGGCAGCTCCTCCCACTGGATCTGCTCCTGGGGCTGTTTTCAGGGGGCTCTTGCACCCACCTGGGCGCACCCCACAGCCAGCCCTGGTCACAAGTGGGAGCAGCAACACTTCAGCAGCAACAACAAACACTTCCTCATTGGTAACCTACTCTCCTGTTTTTGAGTTTCTGTGCTGTCATGGGCCTTGCAGAACAGGTTCCCAGTACAGCCAGTTGTCAGGCTGGTGGCTGACACAACACCCCATATGTGGCTTGTGAAGAGGCTGTGGTGTGTGCTGCTGGTGTCAAGATCTGGCAGATGTGCCTTTCCTCTCCAGGACTGCCCTTGCATAGCAAGGGCCCTTTTCCTCACCTGCCAGCAGCTGCTGTATCACAACTGGATTGGACAAGGCATGATGGCAAATGCTGTCACAGACACTGGAGCTCAGGTTTGGTGAAGCTGCAGAAGACTGTTTTTATGGGAGCACTGAAGTCTTTTATGGTGGGATTCATCTCTCCTGACTTCTTGTTGTCAAAAGCAGATCTTGGCTGTCCAGCCTTTCACAGCCACAGCTGGAGTTCATTCCATCTCCTACCTAAAGTAAGTATCTAAAATAGATCAAGGAACCCATGCCTTTGGAAATGCTTCTTTTTCCTCCTCTGACTATAAGGCAAACATGACTGAGTGGCTCATGTGGACATGTCTGCAGTGAATCCATGTGGTGCTGTCTTGTGAGTGGATATTTCCATCTGTATTCAAGGATCTACAAGAAATGTCATGTCCTCTCTAGATAAACTTCTGTGTATTCAACTTTAAAATACATTTCTTGTGGGTGTCTCATCATGGGAACAGTGTTTAAGAGCCTGCTCTCCTGACAGACAATGGGCTTGCTGGGGCCTTTCCAACAGACTTAACTTTTTCCACTTGGCTGCAGACTCTCAGCAAAAATAAATAGGGAACCCATTGCTAATGTTCATACATTTTTTTCTGGCTAAGTTTGCAATATTGTAATAGTTAAAAGCAGTCCAAATACAGATTGCAGCACATGTAAATTTGACATTGTGAGATGATACAAAATCTGCTTCATTCTAATGATATTCTGGTAAATGAATCTAAGCTTTTTAAAGATTAAAAAAAATTAAAATAATTAAGGCATTAAGAAGTAGGCAAAGATAACTGTTCTTCACCTAAGTAAAAGTATGCAAATGAGAATCAATTTATCTGAAGAATAGGTTTGATGGATTTCCCTTATTCTGAACTCTTTTAAGAGAAAGTGAGTTTCAACATGTACATTGTTCCCTTGCTTTAAAACTAAATTAATGAAACAAGAAGTCAGCATTTAAATAGTAATGAAGGAACACTGCATTAAAATGCTCATAGAAAATAACACTTTGTTCTGTTGCAAATATTCTTTTGAAATGATAATAGAAATAAGCTGTGTTTTGATTTGCTCACTGAGAGCAAATATAGAGCATATAGTCCTGCTGGTAAAACAGAAAAATTGAAACTTTAAATTAAGACCCATAATAAATCAATAAATATATAATGATCACAGTAAAATGTGTAAAATTCTATCAGGGAAAATCCAATAACAAGTGTAAATATGGCAGATAAAATGATTGTCTACAGTTAACCTGCAAGCTTCAGGGAACAATGAGAGCTTGCATACTTACGTACTTAGCAAGTTTATAATTTCTTTTAGCTTCCATAATGATTTTTTTAGTGCTGACTAAATGCTATCGTTCCATATATTTGTTTGAGTTAATTTAGTCTTTAGCAAATCCCTTAATGCATTTTTATACAAAAGAAGATAATCAAGGCTTTCCATGTAAACCTCTGCATTGGAGTTGTGACATAGAGGGCTCATAGCAAAATCTGGCAGATCTCCATGAGCCATTCATGCCCTTTCAGGGGCTCAGCCATCCCTTGGTATCTCTGCTGACCCTCCTCCAAAGCACCAAGAAGTGAAAGCTGGGAGGCTGTAGGTGCCTGGAAAAGCTGAGCACTCTCAGGGCTCTTGTGCCTGAGCTGAGCCCACTCCAAGGTTGTTGGGTGGATGGTAGGGAGCTCCCTTTGATAGCTGCTTAAAGCAGCTCCAATGTTTAGACATTAGGGGGAAAAAAAAGAAAAAAAAAAAGGAGAAGAATGAAAGAGTGAAGAAAACAAGTTGTTCCACCCAGGAGAGGCTGGCACTACTGGCAGGTAGGCTGCCAAAGCAGTGACAGCACCAGAGTCCTGCCTTCCTCTGCACAGCCTTTGTATCGGCGATTGTGGGAAAGTTTTGCAATCACCATAAGAAGGAAATCCAAGGTTTAAAAAAACATGTGGTGAAGTGCTCCACTTCTTGGAGCAGGCAGAGCTCTGGCTGTGACGTTGAGCTGGCTCCAAGCCTGGAAGCCCTTGGGCACAGGAAAGAAACAGCCTGACACTGCTCTGACACAAAGTAAGTGCTCTCTCTGCCTCTCGCTGTCTCTCCACACCCTCCCTCCCTGCTCCTTTCCATTTGTTAGTTAGTTGGTTTGTTTGTTTACTTGTGAGCTGCCAGTGCAGCCTCTCTGCACATCTTGTTTTCACCAAACTGTTACGTAAAGTGCAAAGGTACCATTTTGCAAAATCAAATTTTTTTTAAGAATAAGCACTGTCGGGAGCAGGTATTTTATCCCTCCATAGAAAAGCTATCCATTACCCCTAATTTGTAAATTAAATCTTTTATTATTTTTCTTGCTTCAATTAATTTTCAACACCACTGGTGTCAATGATTCACTGGTTTCCCAAAGTTCAGATTCTCATAGAGTGGTTATGGAAAATGTATTTGCTCAATTAGGTGTAAGAGGAGTGTTTCTACAGTTTAACATTTTCTATGAGTTTCAGGTATATTATTATGTCTGGCACCATAAATAAAATTTTATATTTAAAATTAAATATATTGAAAAGAAAGCCATGTCACTGATTCAGATACTGTTTATTTAACAGAGTCAGATGTTTCAAAAAGTTAATCATCAGCAAAATACAAATCAATAAAGAATGCATTTGCTTTAGAGAACTCTGTCTTCCAACTCCTCTCCTGTAAAGATTGAGGTAAGTCTGACTTACCATATTTTAATTACCTATAGCTTACTTTTAATTTTTTTTTCAGGAGCTATTGAAGATGGCCTAAAGAAGGTTAGGTCCCTTTACAAATTTCATATGTGCCTTAGTCTGAAATATACATGTTTGCTTTTCATTGTCCCCTCCTACTGGAGCAGAATTTGGAACTAAAATCTACAAAATTCAAGTTAGTGTGCTTATGAGGCTTTATATCTCTTTATGAGACATTAGTGCCTATTTTCAGTCATTAGGAGTAACCTTTAGGGGATTACTGGGTTTCTAAGCATGTCGTCCTTTCTGGCACAGGTAGGCATTTCTCAGGGAATCCAGATAACCCTGGGCATCCTTCTTGGGAGAGCTGAACTCTTCTGAGGAACTGAGTGATATTTGTGGGTTTTCCTGGGACCCTGCCACATCCCCACAACCCCAGTGTCAAAAATCTCCCACAACACTTAGGTGGGCTCCACTGATGGGTCAGCTGGCCACAGGGGCCTGCAGGAGGGAAACCTTGAAAGTTCCCATGTGACTGAAACAGCGTGGGATATTTAAGATTCCAGAGTCTTGGGGGGAAAAGGTTACAGGCCAATTTCTATACTCCTTTAATATATGTGCACATGTATATTGGAGCTAACTAGTTGATTTTGGTACTATTGCACCACTATTCCAACAGACAAACTTGGCAATGGCTTTTTTTTTTTTACTTATTATCTTGGTATCAGCTGCTTTCCCCTGATCAACTTAATCTACACTAGCCAACATATTTAAGATGACTCCTTAAATCAGAGCCAACTTTTAAACTAAGAAGTTTATCAGTCTTATTAAAATAGCTACATTTTTCATCTGTCCTGCAGGGAGCTTGTGAAGGTTTGCAGATTTACAGATAGTCATTACTTGTTTCTTTTAATCAATGCATGCACTCTTTCCCCTTAATACATCTTTACCTACCACATTGCTTACCCTGTTTTCTCCTCTGTCATCATTTGTGGTCTGATTCTACAAAAATTTATCCAATAAATAATGTTACTCATTCAAATGCTGACAGATGGTAGTGTTCACTAAGAAAATCCTCAGAAATATAATAGCAGAATCCTACTGGATCATACCAAAGTTCCATTTCATCTGGAACAGTGATCAAAAATGGATATCTCAGAAAGAATTGGTTCAAGTGTGGTAAAGATGTTTTTCTGACAAACTGTCCTAACCTCCAGCTGCCTGGGGACATTCCTTTTCCACAAAGATTTCTAAAAATCTTCAGCGAGTTACCAGATATCTTTTCCATCTATCCACAAAAGTCCTGGAGCCTTTTAGAAATCAAGATGCCATAAATCAGGTGCACTAGTCCTTAATTCGTTACAGTAGTTACTTTGAACAATCTTTAATGGCCTTCCTGAGGAAAGATGTCAACATGCAGATATCCCAAGTAGTGTCTCACCACTGAGTATGTCTGAAAAACATTGGAACATGCAATTCTTATGCCAATAATAGTTAAAGATAACAATATTTTTCAAACAGGAAGACCTACATATCAGACCCGCAGAAGAAAAAACATGGACAGACCAATCACTGCTGGCCAGCTTAAAGAAAAATCACTGTTCCAGGACAGTGGTGGCAGTGCAGTTCCTGCCAAGACTGTGTGCCACAATTGTTCAAAGCTAAAGGTATGGAAGAGCCCTCACCACGTATTTCCTCTGGAACACTGAATTGCCATTTGAAGTCCTATCAAAATTCAGTGAGTTATGTGTGGCACTGTTTGATACCATATGAGTTGGGAAAAATGATCTGGGCTGCATCTACAGGGGGATGGCAGGGATTTGGGCAGCTGGAGAGGGAGGGGATTCTGGCTTTCTGCCCTGCCCTGCTGAAACTCAACCTGCAGAGTTGCCTCCAGCTCTGGGGTCGCAGGACAGGAAGGACACAGAACAGATGGAGTGAGTCCAGAGGAGGGACACCAAGGTGATCAGAGGGATGGAGCAGCTCTGCTGTGAGGAAAGGCTGGGAGTATTGGGACTGGAGAAGAGAAGGCTCAGAGGTGGCCTCATTGTGGCCTTCAAGTACCTGAAGGAGCCAAAAAGAAAGATGAAGAGAGAATATTGACAAGGGCCTGGAGTGACAGGACGAGGGGGAATGGCTTCAAAATGAGAAGGAGTGGGTTTAGATTAGATGTTAAGAAGAAATTCTTTGTTATGAGGGTGGTGAGGCCCTGGCACATGCTGCCCAGAGAAGCTGTGGCTGCCCCATCCCTGGAAGTGTTCAAGGCCAGGTTGGATGGGGCTCTGAGCCACCTGGTGTAGTGGAAGGTGTCTCTGCCCATGGTAGGGGGTGGGACAACATGATCTTTAAGGTTCCTTCCAACCCAAACCATTCTGATTCTATGGTTGTGATTCCAAGCACACTTAAGTCAATAAATGTGCTCAGAAGTTAAAAAATGGAGTCATATTTTACTAAAAATTCATTTAGAGGTGTGCTATAGTCACAGTGGTAGTTGTAGATGTATCTTTTTATTCATGGTTTTTAGAACAGGAGGAGAAGTAATAAGATTTACTGTGATATAAGTACCAGAAATTAACAACATTATGCTTCAAGTTTTACCTAAGGAAGGAAACAGCTGAACCAATATGTACTAGAAAGTTAGAAGGTGCATACTATCAATATCAATTTTCTTTTTCTTTGAAGTAGCAGACTTTTTGGAGGCCGCCCTGAAAAAGAAAGTAGTATCTTTTTTAAGGATAACAATAGAAAGATTCTCCTCACAGAGAATTAGAATATGATTTTTGTGCTTCTTGAGTGGGTTGTTCAGGCATCCAGCCGTAAAAAAAAGTTACTTTGCAAACTCAATTATTTTCTCTTTTCAGATATTTCTTGGAGCTCTAGCTTTTTCCTTTTTTGCCAAAGGATTTTCTGGAAGCTACATGAAGAGCATGTCCAGTCAAATCGAAAGGAGATTTGAAATCTCATCATCGATCGTTGGCATTATTGATGGCAGCTTTGAGATAGGTATGTGTATTTTCTTTGAAAGTGGATAAGTGCTTCTTTGTAAGCTTTCACTCCCACAAGAAATCTATTTTTTGTGCTGGCTCTCTCTCTCGTGTTGATGCAGGTAACTTAATGGTGATGGTGTTGGTGAGCTACCTCGGACCAAGGGTTCATCGGCCAAAAATAATTGCTGTTGGGTGTCTCATCATGTCCGTAGGAGCTTTTTTGTCAGTGATGCCTCAGTTCCTAATGGGACGGTAAATATGGAGAGTTTTCACCTTATTCACTAACTGTACTTTATCATATGAAGTGTTTTTTAAAGCATACATCTGAGGTAAAAGCTTGACAGTAGTGGTTTCTTCCAGCTGTTGCAACAGGAAAATGGGTGGATTTTTTAATATTGACTTTCTAGTTTCCTCTCTGAAACTTTACCTCTTGCTACAGGTAAGCAGGAGAGAAACCTCAGATTTCTACAGAACTTATACATATCTAAGGATTAAGTGGGTTGAATTTTTCACCTGGGATGGATATATATATATATATATATATATATATATATATAAATTTTTTAAAACTGTGTTCCCTTTTTATATTTAAGTGAACTTTAATAAGATCTTGATGGAAAAGGTTTCTTTCTCCATAGTGGCTACTCACCATGAGCTCTTTAAAATGCTGAAGATTTTAATCTAAACTTGGGGAGAATTAAATGGAGAATTAAATATCTAAATACCCCATTCACATTTAATCTATAACACATAATTGCGAGATGCATGTCATACCTTTCCAATCCTTTGCCATCCTTACATTTGCCACAAAGGTAAGAAAGAGGTACCGTTATGGAAAAACATCAGCCCTGTTGTATGTAGACAGATGTGCATGAACTCTGCTGCTGTCCTGCAGTATAAAGAATGATCTCTAGAAGCAGACTTGTTGCTCTTTGGCTCAGGAAAATACTTGGGTTGGAATCATCAGAGCATTTGAAAATGGTATGAAGATACCTATTTTTTTTTAAGCAAAGCACTGGAAATGGGCCTCCCCTCCACTTTGTGTGTGTGAAGCAGGGATGAACATATGTGAACACAAGGCTCAGACACGCTTCCTGCAAAGCAAAGTCCTTCATGTGTCAGTTGTATTTCACACAGTTGTTTTCCAGTTACAATTATGAAAGGATAACTGTTAGTGTGGACAACTCCTCCACGAGTGTGTCAGCTTGCTCCCCAGTGAAGTCTGAGGGCCCTCCAGCCACAGATGCTACAGAAACACTCAGCACAGTGATAAATGTTGGTAAGATGAAGCTCTAATGCTGGATTCCCTTCTTTTGCTTGTCCTCTCTTATTCTAGAAAGCAGTAAAACCCCTGCTAGAAACCATGATATATATAAACCTACCCTATAATGATTGTTAAACACCATATTTTATGTTATTTTACTGTTGCTGTAAAGCATTGTAAGAATTATGTTCACACAAATATAAATGTTTATGGCCTGCAGGATGTGAGAAAACAACAAATTCCTACCTGTGGCTCTTTGTGTTGGTGGGGAACCTTCTACGTGGAATTGGGGAAGCACCAATTATGCCACTGGGAGTTTCATATATTGATGATTTTTCTAAAGAAGAAAACTCAGCATTTTACATAGGTAATGTACAAATGAGTGATTTTTATGCTAGACATTCTGTTTTTTAACATTTCTATAGTCAAGCAAATACTCAACAAAAAAGTTTATCTGGATAGTTTTGAGTTTGTACAGAGACAAAAAAAAAAACAAACCAAAACTAAAAACAAACAAACACAAACAGTGCAAAAGATGTCTCATATTGATTTTCTAGGGATAATTCCAGGATAGTCTTTTTGCTTTTCCCGAGAAGCTTCTGTGATAAAGAGAAGCATAATCAAATACTCGTTTCCCCAAAGTGCAAAGTCATATCTGTATTATCTGGCTTAGCATCTTCAGAATTCTTCCCAATCAGTGTTTCACAGATAAGGGAACGATCCTTAATGTGAGGATCTGTAATGTAACTAATTACAGTAATGTGAATTTGTTTCAGGAGTTCTTACATGACTCTTTGCATTTTATACACAGCACTTCTACTTGAAAGCTTTTTAAAGTCTGTTTGCTAAAGGAAGAACAACACCTTGCCAGGGTGTTGTAACAAATCCCTTCTAATTGGGGTTTTGATCTTGTTTTGACGGCACATAACCTCTTGCCCAAGACAGAGAGACTTACACCCAAGCTAATTAATTGGTTGGCAAACTGATTTAGTAGCATGGGCTGTTTGTGTGGCTGAGGGAGTTCAAGAACTGTGGCCTGAAGTCAATTTGGTGAAAATGAGCTAGTCAGAAAGATAGGAAGACACAGTTTCAGGAAGATCTCAGTATGTAATGTTACAGACATAGCCAATGTCTTCATTTGGGAATGAGGAAATCTGCAGGTTGAAGAAAATGGAAATATTGAAGAGTTAGCTGTCAAAAACAAATATTCCACTCAGCAGTTATCCAAAATATTTGTAATCGCCTCTGAGCTTCTGATTAAAGGTATTTTAAAAAGTTTAGCTGAATTTTTTCTTGTCAGAATCTAATCTGGGAGAGATTGTGACAGGTTGGGGACTACTGGAAAAGTGAGATCAAAAATATAAAGTAAACATGGGGAGTAGCATGGATTCAGCCAAAATGGGAATTGGTATATGCAAAAGAAAGTATTAAGTATTAAAGTATTAATTACTAAAGTATTTAGCTTACAGTTTATTAAAATATTTAATTTTTACATTCAGAATGGCAGTTCTCTGTCACTTATTCCATTTTGCTGGACTGAACCACTTTGCAAAAAAAGTGAAAGTTGAAACAGTCTTTTCATAGAACAGAAATTTCTTTTCTTGGCTAACTCTAATTCTTTTCTATATCTTATTTATTATCATCTGGCTGAATCAATTTATAATCTGTGTTTTTGTAAAATACAAACATTAAAAAATTGTCCTATAATAAAAAAGTCAGTCAAGACTTACTGATGAATTTTGAGCAGGAATCTCATTTGACTGTAAACAAGAAGTCTCAGCTTTGTCTCTCCTTTTTCCATTGTCCTTTGATGTTTTGTTGAGGTAGAACATAAGTTATTTTGAGGCAGAGACAACATTTTCTTAATAGAATGAACTAAAATCATTTTGGTAGAATTGTGGTGACAGCAATGATACCAGAGTTGCCATGGGAAGGAACAGAAAATTTAGCATATTTGTTAAGATGTATCAATTTATTACGGAATTGTTTTGGGTGATAAGCTGAGCAATCACTATCGTCAGAAGAGAGTTTGCAAAACCAAGTCTCTCTCAGGAGGAAAATCTCGGCTGTAGACAATAGGATTTACAGAGCATAGTGCTGGATGTGAGCAATGACCTTACAGGCATTTGGTAAAGAATTCCTTCTTTTCTAATGGAATGAAGCCTTCTGCAACTTCAACAAGGTGTCAGCTCCATGCTAGAATTCAGGAATAAATATTACTGAGCTGTATTTTGATCCTGTTACCTCCTCACCACTAAACTTCAGCAGAACAACACAAGTGGCAAGGGAATCTGAGAACCTATGCTAGAATTTTATTTTATTTTATTTTTTATTTTATTTTATTTTATTTTATTTTATTTTATTTTATTTTATTTTATTTTATTTTATAATGTTGGTTGCCAGTAGCAGTCACCAAAATCAAATCATCCTGTGTTTACACATCCAGTCAGCAAAATGCAGTGCAGCTTCCTGGGTTTCTGGTAGCCCTCACAGCTTATTCATTTGCTCCTAAGGGCATCCCACCTTCTGATCTACACCACAGCTATGATTAGGGCAGCTTGCACCTTCTCTCCTTCTCCTTCTCTCCTCTTTCTCTTTCCATTCCATTCCATTCCATTCCATTCCATTCCATTCCATTCCATTCCATTCCATTCCATTCCATTCCATTCTTTTATCACATTGTCCTTATATTCAGGACATTCCATAATGGCCTGTACTCCTCTCCTGCCTGCTCCGTCCTCCCTCATTTCCTTGCTCTCCAGAGAGGAAGGCTCGCCTTGTCCATGCAGGGTTTTCTTGCTCAGTCTCCCTTCTCTTCTTCCAGGCCTGGTGAGATCCTCGGGCATGTTTGGGCCCACGCTGGGCTTCCTGCTTGGCTCCTTCTGTGCCAGTCTCTGGGTTGACCTCAGCGTCGTGGACGTTGGTGAGGGACTGTGGGGTGGCATGAGAAGCCAGAGGGTGTCTGGGTGTCATGGCCTGGTCTGGTGGTAACCGTGCCGTGACCTTCCTCGTCAGCAGCATCTTTAAAAAGATACTCTGTGGGACAGGGGCACAGGCACTCTCAGGCACTGAGTGACCAGCTCTTTTGTGAGGCTGCCTGAGCAGCAGATCCACACTTGCCACCTTGGGTGATGCAGGAATAAAGCAGTGAGATGGGGTCTTCTCTCCTCCAAAGATCTTCTTTGTTATGGGACATCCAAAAGGGAAGAACCAAAGAACTCGGGGGAGCAGGGATGATGTAGGATATCCAGGGGTGGGGTTTGACAACTTGGCCAATGAGGAAAGTAATTGGGACTGATCAGGGAGAGGATCCAAAAAGAACCAGTCAAAAGGGGTAAAACCCAGGAACTGGAGAATTAACCAATAACAAGTAACAAATGAACGCAACGTTGCAAAGGCTCATGGTTTTGACACACTTGAGTCCCCATGAGCCCAAGAGAAGTCTCTTAGGGACGCTTCCCTGAGGGAGATCACTATAACCTGAATCAGCCTAAAGGCTGCACGCTCCCCAGGGGAGAGCAATGTCCTCTGTCCATGGCCTACAGGCCACCACATCTGAGTGTAGGAAACTCCATGCCAAGAAGCACCTTCCCAGTTCCCTTCCCAGTTCACTGCCCCAAAACCAGAGGCTCTCTAGAGGATTTTCCCTGCTCATAAACTTGGCATTTTAAAAAATTGACATTTTAAAATCAGGTGTTGTAGTGTGGTTGGAATAGCCCTTGAAAAAGATCTCCTACCCCCACTGCATCTTTTTTTATTCTTACACACACACTTGTTACAGCCTTGCTGTGCAGGTGAGACCAAATGATCGAGTAAAAGGCTGTCCCCACGTTGAGGGAACAGTGAAAGGCTCATGGATACTTTTAACACTTAACAAAAAGTATGTTCTCTTAAAAAGCATGCAGCAAAGATTGCATCAAAACTCATTTTATTGTTCAAATCACTTAAAAGTCTCTAGTCCCAGGAAAAATTTGAGGAAATTTGGGGGAAAACTGTAGAGTTTGGGATGCAGAAGGAGGGGACTCTGGGAAATAGAGAAAGGGAAGGGTTTATTTTTTGTGGCGAAACATCCTTTTGCTCATTCCCCAGAGAGTGTTGTAAAAATGTGGCAAGGAAATGCCACCATGGGCCTAAAAGGACACATTTATATTTGACTGCAAGGGACTAATTTCCTTCCAGAAGTGGGTCATTCACAACTAACCCAGAGGAGCTGTGGCTGCCCCATCCCTGGAAGTGTCCAAGGCCAGGGTGGATGGGGGTCTGATCAACCTGGGATAGTGGAGGGTATCCCTGCCCATGCCAAGGGGGTTGGAGTGAGATGATCTTTAAGATCCCTTCCAAAATAAACTATTTATGATTCTATGATTTGAAACAAGCTGCATTCAGTTCTTCACACAGGACATAGATCACCTTTGTTCTGGTTTTTAATTATGCATGTGAGTATATACAGAAATGTATAGTAATCTATAATAATTGCTCTGCACAATATTTAACCTATTTTCCTGTCTTTCTGTATTTTATAGATGCCATCAGCATAAATCCCAAGGACACCCGTTGGGTTGGTGCCTGGTGGCTTGGATTGCTTATCTGTGGAGCAGTCAACTTCATTGCTTCATTGCCTTTCTGGTTTTTGCCCTATTCCTTACCAAAAGAAGGAGAGAATGAAAACTTGAAGATTAGTCACTTGTCTGTTCAAGGAGATCCCTGTAAAATAGATCCCCCAACTCAGCCACAGTTAAAGTTCTCAGAGGCAGTAAAAGGTGAAAGATTATTGCCCAAATGTTTGCATATGAATTCTGTCTCAGGGATTCCTTGTGAGCTGAGCATGGACTCGCAGAGCCTTCAGAAAAATGTATATTTCTGCAGTGCAAATTATCGACAAGAATGTCTTTAAATTTGTCAAAAAATTGTGCTGTTATAATTACATGCTAAGGGTGAGTTTCAGTCCTCTCCTGATGTCAGACAGCTGGAAAAAAACTTGTGCTGTTTCTCTGAGCACCAGAGATCCGCAGTTCATAGTTGTGAGATGATGTCTTACAGCTACAATCCTGTGATTATTTGCCTCTGATTCACTGAGGCAAATGTTTGGGGAGGAAACGTGGAGCTCATTATGACGACATTGGATGTTGGAGAGACTCCACTGGACTTGTAGCTCCTGTGTATGAGCTCAGGGATGCTGAATTTATCTCATACAGGCAATACCAGATCCAACCAGACATTGCTTTTATTTTTAAAAAATGTTTTGTTTGTATATATGTGCACAGCTACAGCAGATGTGTTTTGAACTCTCACATTTTAGGCAGCTGTGCCAAGAGCCAGACTACAGTCTAAATGCAGGTGTTTATGTTCACCACTTTATTTTAATGGATTTTAATATGCTAATCAAGGGTCCCAGAAATGATTCCCGCCTTTTTTGGGGGTCAGGTGCATCTGTTCTCTAAACATCAGCCTCATGTGGGGCTCTTGTGTGGTTGGTGAAGGCACCTGCTTTCAGAACCAAATTTTACACTTGGTAGAGGGTCTTAGTGTTCTGTACAGACTTTGAGAAGGTGTGTAGTGAGCATGAGCACCCTGAGAGAGGAGCCCTGTGCGACACACAAGATAATCCAGAATCCCTGATTCCCAACTCATCATACACTGTGCTCTTTGGCCCTGCTCCTCCTGTAAGGCACGTGTGGGCAGTGAGGAGAACTCTCACTTGAGCAAGTATATGTTGTGTTAGGCATGGAATTATAACCTGCAACGCAGCCAGTAATTAAATCAAAGTTAATTTTACTATCTAAAGATGCCAAAACAACTCTTCACTGTGTTTGGCAAGGTGTACAGCATATATCTCTCCATTGCAGATTTCTTGCCAGCACTCAGGAAGCTGTTTGGAAATCCAATTTTTGTGGTGTTCATCTTCCTTACTATTCTGCAGTACAATTCCCTTGTTGGGATAATAACCTACGAGACAAAGTTTATGGAGCAGCAATTTAATGTATCAGTGGCAAAAGCCATCTTTCTAATTGGTAGGTACCTGACTTCTTTTCAATCTCCAGTCTCAAAAAGGAAGCTTTTGTTTGTTATTTTGCTTTCTGTTTTAGCAGGAGCTTATGCGAACTCTTTTTGGTTAAAAAGAAATCATGTAGTAGTTTCCTAATTTTCTTAATGTATTTTGAAAAAGGATGTTAATTTTAGTGTTAATTTTCCTACTGCTCCTAATTCAGAGCTAGAGCATTATTAAAAATGGGTGGAAGTTTTTTTCATAGTGAGATTTGCGTTATGTGTCTGTTTTTGTGAGTAAAAACCACATATCAGACATCAACTGCAACTAAGTAAAAACTAATGGAAAAAAAATTAAAATGTTTAATGAAGTGTGTGATTTTTTTTTGTTTTCAGAGTAATATATTGGTATAAGTGTTCTTTCATTTTGATTACAAATCCAAATTTTGTAAGCAATAAGAAACCGAAATATAAAGGTTTGAGTCACTTCATTAATTTCAAAGATCTTTTTCAATTTACCAGCCCCTGCAAAAATAAGTACTTTGTAGTGTTCTGCAAAAAAAGATTGCTGAAATTATATTAATCTTACAGTGATTGATATGGTTTTGTAACCTGGAAGGAAAAGCAGGCTGTGTGACGTCATTGCAGAACTGAGATTGCATTTCTTTAATGTGGAGACACAATGCCTTAATCAGCTACAAATGTGGGAAGAACTTTCTTTTCCTATCTTTTTTTCTGAGTGCTGAGAAAATGTTACAGAAATGACCAAGAAAAGCAACCAACAGTAAAACCAGAGAAAGGCAAACCCCTCCCAATAACACCTTGTAAAACCTCTCTGTTCAGCAAGTATATGTAATACATATACTGGGCTGGTGTTTGTGAAATACTGAACAGATTAAATCTAAATGGAAATCATCTCATTATTCACTCTCAGATCAAAATGGAATCCAGTGCAGAACCACATGCAACTTCCTTTTATATTCCTTTTTGGAGACTTTTCTGTAGCTTTCATAAAGTTTTATGTTTTATTTTATATGAAGTGCATATGAGCTAAGACATTATAATTTCCTCTAGTCTCTAACAGGCACCTATATAGGTTTTATTATATCTACATGCAAACAACAATATAGTAAAAATTCAGTGAATATTGAGGACTTGAACTTTCTAAAGTCACAATATGATTTGAAAGAGAAAATAGGGATGTGAAATAACTAGAAGGTAATAGAAATCTTCTAAGATTTCTCAAAGAACCAGCCCAAAAGTAGGTATCTGATATTTTGAAAATACTAGAACCAGATATTTATTCTAAGAGAATCAATGGAAGTGAAAGCAGTTAGCATTTTTTTTCTTATCCTCTATTTGCAGGTGTGGTACTTTTACCCATCACAATCCTGGGGATGTTTCTAGGAGGCTTCCTGATCAAGAAATTCAAGCTTCACATAACTGAAATGGCCAAGTTTGCATGCATCACCTTTATAGTGGCATATTTGCTAAACCTCTTGTACTTCACGTGCAGCTGTGAGGTGCTCCAGGTGGCTGGTCTGACAGCGCCCTACTCTGGGTTTGTGTCCCCTCAGGTTTGGGGTGGTTGAGTCATTTGTCACAGCTGCTTCTTTGGGAGTGATGCACGGAAGAAAATCCTAGGTTTTGAGACAGAATTGTCAGTCTGAGCTCATACCTAGAGCTGGGGATGGGAAAAATATACCAATTTTATTTTCTGAATTTTGTTTAAACTGGACATTTCTTTTGTCCTTAATTCTCTATTTCTTTTTCCTAAATTCTCTATTTCTTTTTCCTAAATTATCTGTTACTGACAATATACCTATATATTTTGGCAAATTGCTAAAAAAGATGACATTTATTGCAGGCAAATTAAATTTCTACATTGTCTTTCAAAGCCTTAATTCAAAACTAGCCTTTTTCTGTTATGCAGGGAGTAGGATGCAAAAGAAGTGTTGGAAATGTCTTCCCCACAGGCACTGCCTCCAGAAGGGACCATCACTAGATCAGTAGATATGAGCCCACATGGAGGACTGCCAGCCCCCTGGGGTACTTGGAGTTGCCTCTGATCCATTTCTCATCTGGAAGGTGGAAAGTGGTCCTGGACTGGGTGCTGCAAACAGAGCCCTTACCAGGACCATGGGTCATGCTTCCTTGAGAACCTTTTCTAGGCTCTATCAGCCTGTCACAATTGCCTACTGTATAAATTTAGCTCAGTCTGGTCCAAATTTCAAGGGTTTTTAAAGGATTAAATTGAATCCAGCAGCACTTGCTGCATTTTTAGTTCAGAAGAAACTCAGCCCTGTGCTTTTTGAAACTGAGCCCGTGCTCAGGGAAATATTTAAGTTATCTCGGTGAACCTGATGTCCAGTTCGACTTTGAGCTTAGTTTTTGCCCTGAAAATATTTCAGAGATTTGTGCAGTGGAGAGTGCAACATCTGATACTGCAGAGTGGATTAAAAAAAGCATAAGCAGCAAGAGAGTGTATATTGAAAGAGCATTTACAGTTTCTCCAAGAGAACTGACTCTGGAGAATTTAGAAAGTTAGGGCTGTTCCTGATTAAGTGACTCATTTAGTGCTTTACCTGTTTAACAATTTATATTTTGAAGACAAGCAACAGCCTAATGAGGGCTAAATTCCTCTGTTATCTTCCCTTCTACAAGACTTAAGGGCAATGTAGCCCACTTAATGTGTGCCTTTGGCTGAGGGAAGGAAGAGGGCAGAAGAAAAGGCAAATTTTGAACATTTTTACCTTTGTGATTGATTTCAAAGCAATGATGATTTGTAGATGGTGGGCTCCTAACACTTTCTGGAAACTGAGCACTGTTAACCTGTGGTAGGAGTGTCCTGATACAGAGACCTGGATCCAGTGAAAAAAATAGTGAAAATCCAGTGAAAAAAAGTACATCTTGTTCTTTTGGTTTTATGTAGTTTTACATCCCTACCTCTGTCACCTGGATATGGTATGGTATCCTACTGCTGAGGAAAAGTAGGGTCTTTTCTTGGGCCATGTCTCTGTGATAAGAGATTTTAGGTATGATTTTCTTTTTCTTGGGGTAAGCTTTCAAATGCAAAAGTAATAGCAGATATTCCCACCCAGCCTTTTCACTTCCATGCCTTTTTAGTGACAATCCATAGAAATGTTAACACTTGATAAAAAATCCCAACAGAACTTCGTTTCAGCTGAAATCACCTTAGTGTCCATATGACAACTTCAGAGTGCACTGGGTGGTAGCAGATGTCTGTCCATTTTGATTGCTTCACTTTCTCCATGTTTTTCCTGCCTACACCCTAATATTTTTTTTTAGCTGTAAAATTCCACTAAATAATTCCTTAATTTCTTTCTGTTGTCCTCCAGAATGAAGCACCTTTCCTCCAGCAAGCACATCTACATGGCCAGCTGCAATGCTGAGTGCAGCTGCAAGGTGGACCAGTGGGACCCTGTCTGTGGGGAAAATGGGATCACATACATGACAGCCTGCTTTGCAGGGTGTAAATCATCATCTGGGACAGGAAGGAATATGGTAAATATCCAGGTGACTGTGCAATAAGACAAGGAGCAATGGTTTTAAGTTAAAAGAGGGCAGCTTTAGACTAGATATAGGGAAGACATTTTTATCAGCAGCCAAGCCATTTCCAAGACTTCAACTAATCCTACCTGAGCAAGATTATCAAAAACACTATGTTTGCAGAAGAGTGTGCAAATGCTTATATCTTCTGGCAGAAGCACAATTGTCTTCATTAACAATACTGAAAAAGACAAGCAGCATTATCAGGCTTGTATTTATAACATCCCATCAATATTGTCTGGCTTCACTTCAGGAAAATTGGCCTTCAAACCCATGTCTCCTGCTAACTTCAAGTCCCACTATCAATCCAGCACCAAATGCTGTTTAAGCATATAATGATATATATGCATGATTGCATATTTGGTCCGCACCTCTATTTTTTCTTCTTGTTGTTACTCATCTTTTTCATGAGATACCTGAGCAGAATGGTTGAATAGCAGTTCACATCTGATTTTGTTAGCTTTGACCCATTTTAAACACACACAGAGCACCTTCTGTTCTAGCAGTGGCATGGCTGAAACTAGAATTCCAGTTGCTTTGTGTCTCTGGGACAGCTCAGAGAGGCTGGAGCATATCAATGACCTGGCCATCATTCTGCAGAGATGATTACAAAATTTTTTAGCCTGGCTGTTATGGGGAGTGAAAAATCTAGCTGTTGCAATGGTTGTTTATTGCTACAGAATTCTGAATATATAAATTCTTCTCATTTTCTCCTTTCAGGTGTTTCACAATTGCAGCTGTGTAGAAGGACAAGGACTCGGGCTTGGCAATTCCTCTGCAGTTTTGGGACAATGCCAAAGAGAAAGCTGTACCAAAGCCTTTCCCTATTTTTTAGCATTACAGACTGCATGTGCATTTATTTTAGCCTTAGGAGGCACTCCTACATACATGATTATGTTTAGGTGAAATACTTTATCTTACCTTGACCGTAGAGCTTGGGGAAAGAGAAACAGAAAATGATATCTTCTATTTCATTCCTGCTGTGAGGAATGGCATGTGGATCAAATTGTGCCCCTGAGGATTTGCCTGTACTCTGAAATCCAGCTCTTTTCAGGGGCAGAGCAAAATATCCGTTCAGAAATTTAATTCTAATTTGATGCTGAGTAGATACTTTGGTGATGAAAGGGGGGGCATTATACTGATCCTGAATGCTGGGTTTCAATTCTAGTGATAGGGATGCTTTTACCAGAGCATTGGACTTGAAATAAGATGCAATGCTAAGCCATAGCCAGTGCTGTTCACATTATTCAGAGAAAAACAGGTACCTTTGTTAAACTTTGTGGTCCCACAATGTCTTCTGTGTTGGGAGAAGTCTGATACTCCCATATTTTTGGTCAGCTGAGAGGAGCAGAATTATAGCAGAAATATTTTTTTTTTAATTTTCATTCCTTCAGTTGGAAAGCAGCACCTCTATTTTACATTCAGAAGAAAAGACAATGTTCTGTGCCTGCCATGTGGAAGTGTCCTTATCCTCCTGCCCATGGGTGAATCACAATCACAGTGGTCAGTGCACGTGACTGAATAACTTGGCTAAGCTGCTGATTTCCTGCAGTATTTCTAAGCACAGTGCACACCTGGGTTATGGACAAGGATCACTTTGCTGGCCAGTTTTCAGAACCCTAATATGTATAAGGAGAAACCTTTGATGTTAATGCTGAAGAGACAACTTACTGGTGCTATAAACTCCAGTGCAGGGAGAAGGCTGGGCACAGCAAGGATCCCTCCTGCCCCTGTGCCAGCTCAGTTCTCCCCTCTGGTTTTTGTCAATTCTTCGAGCTCACCTGATGGACACTGGCTGCTTTCCACTGATAGGAATGAGATGCTTTTATGGCCAGATCACTCACATTCACTGCCTCTCTGTAAAATGCTTAGAGGCAGAGGTGGGTTTAATCTAACAAGGACTTCATATCTTTGTTCCCTCTGGTCATCATTGCACAGTGCAGCCCCTCATAAAGCCAGGCATCTGCTTGGAGCTTAACTTATGGGCACAAACTGTCTTGTTTTGGTCAATTCACTCTAATGTCCCTGTGCATCGTCTCCCAAAAGTATTTACAACCTGTTTTCTTTTGGCTCAAGATGAGATTCTTCCATTTATTTCAATGAGTGTTCTTCTGCAGAAGGAGACTCCACATGTGAACTTTAACTCTGGTGGATGTTTTCATTCAGGGTTGGAGTGGGCTATGCTGGGTGAGCCACAGCACTCTTGCAGTGGGGCATGTGCAGATGTTCACAGCATGACTGCAGTTGCATTCCTCTGCTCCTCAACACACTGTTTTTGTTTCTTTTCCAGATCTGTTTCCCCGGACCTCAAATCCTTTGCTGTTGGGATAGAAACTTTGGGTGGTAGAGTACTAGGTAAGACTTACTTTCTTTGTGGTTTTCAAGTGGGTAGGCAAAGAAGCCAAAGAGGTAGACCAAAGTTAGCCATTGCAATGCCCTTGCTCCAGAGAAGAGCAAAAGAAATTTTCCAAAATTTTTCTTTGTAAGGAGGCTATACATTTCAAAATGTTTGGAGGAGCTTGCTATGTATTTCCTGGTATGTATTTACATTATTAATATTATTTCTTAATATTTTTCCTCTACACTGAAAATGAATTGGGCAAAGGAAGGAAATTTCATTTTACTTTTGAGTTTCTTTTTTTTTATTTGTGGACAACAACTTGAGTATGATCAGTCTGCATATCCTTAACACCCATCCTCCCTTTTGCTGACCATTATTCACCTAAAGATCCCATGTACTTTGCCTATTATTTTGTTTCTTGAGTTTATCTGCAATAAACAGTCATTTAAGTATTCAGACACATAGTCTGCCCTGCCCCAAGCAAACCTTGCCTCATCTTCCCTTGTTTGCTGATTTTGAAATCTCTGCCTGGCAGACAAGCTCAAGTAGTCATTTGGATCTCTTTTCCCATCTGCATATTTTAGCTGAACACTGCAGAGAATCAATCTTCTACTTTTATAAGACAGTTAACTTCACAAAATTGCACACGCTCCCTCAAACAGCTTACTGATGATATTAAAACATTGTTGTCTGTCTAAAATAAATTCTTTCAGTACTGCATAAATAGTATACTTATTACCCAGTTTCTGTGGAGGAAGTGCTTAATTTCATCCCTTTGCACTGCACTAATCACCTTTTAATGGCAAACTGTTGTGTAAGACATAAAGAGATACATCAATATACATAAATATCAATATATCATGGCATATAATTCCACACCAGGGATTGCAAAGGAAATGTTGGTTATATTATTTCTTTAAATAACAGAAGTTAAACTTCTAATAAAAACACCATTAAAGGGAATTGCTTCCCTTGCTGGATATTATTAAGCTATAATCTTTCATCAATTCAACTCCCTTTAATGTTTATTTGCATAAAGATTTTCACAGATCTTGCTCTCTCAAAGCTGGAACTGGATGTTTAGTCCCATTCTGTGCAGGCATAATTCAAAAACCTGGATATTCACTTCCTCATTTTTTTACGTGACATTAAATAATGAGATCTCCATGACTGAGATCATGAGCTGAGAATTTTCTTCGCAGGAGGACTCCCAGCCCCTATTTATTTTGGTGCCTTGATAGACGAGACCTGCTTGAAATGGGGGACAAAAAGCTGTGGGGGATCTGGATCCTGTCGAGTGTATGACACAAAAGAATTCAGGTAATTCTCATTAAGGTTTGGGAATTGGGGCAGCAAGGACCAAGGTGGACTTGCCCCATGTCAAATGTCTATAGACTGATTGGGGTCTAACAGCAAAACAGCTCCTTACTTTGACTAGACCTTAATAGGTAAATAAGTCAAATAATTTTTATTCAGTCTGACATCTAAAATTGCAGGGCACTGCCTTAAGTCACGAGAATTAGTTCTTTTGTTGTAGCCTGCAGTGAATAATTGAATAAGTGCACTGAGTAACTCTGTGACACTTTGGCTTTGTGGGATGCTGAAAAACTGTGGAGTACATGTAGCTCTGCAGATTCTCTCCCTCATCCCTCATTTGTTTGCTTCCTATTGTATAACACATCTCACAAAATCCAGTTGGACTTTGTAGGATACAAATGCCTGAGAACTGTGGCCAGGAGCACTGAGTGTGCCAGTGAGGAGCTGGGGAAGGACAGGGAGAATAAGCAAAAAGCCCCAGCTGGTGGAACTCCTCATTTTTCAGCCCTAACACAGAGTCTGCTGAATGGCAGCACTCTCCAGACATTTCTGCTCTAAGTCTAAGACCTGATTAGAGCCTGTCTGGGGCTAAATATCATGAGGTCGTTTGCTTTCTGCCTTTTATTTCTTATTTTAAAATGTGAAACAATACCTGGCTGAGAATGGATGGTTTTGTCAAACTGCTCTTTATGTCTTACTTGGTTCCATACACAATTGGAAAGTTTTATTGATATAAATGTATTTTTTTTCCTTAGGAATGTCTATCTTGGCCTCATTGCAGGACTACGGGCAGGATGCTGTCTCTTGTACATTGTGCTCTCTGTTTTAATTATGAAACGCTTCAAACCAGATGGAAAAGAGATGACAGATACTAAAAATGCAGAAAGATCAACCAGCAAAGAAGTAGATACTGCCAACAAAAGAGAAATTCTTCCTGGTTTAAGAACCTCAGAGGAGAGTGAGGAAACTTATATGTAAAAAAAAAACCAAGGTCTTTTGTAACTTTGCCTATGCTTCAGTTTTTCTGAGCACAAAAGGAGTCTAATTACTGACTTCAATAACTAGTTTACATTTTGGGAGTTCAAAATTATCTTTGAACATTGGCTTTTTATTTGCTTTACCCTATCTTCCTCCTTTTCTTCTCTGAAACAGCAATAAGTGGAAAAGGTGTTCAAAATTTTGGGTAACTCTCCCATCCTCTTGCTCTCAGCCCCTTTCTAGACCAACAGTAGGACAAGCCCAAATTTTGCAAGTGTCATGAATTTGATTATGATTAAAAAATCAAGAAGAAGAAATCCAAAATTAGCTGCTTTGACATTTTTCACTGAGTTTATTTGAAGTCCTCTTGCTCTGCAATTAGTCCTACAGCTCCACATGGCCAATCAAGTTTCACTTGGGCTTCTCTGGTGGCCTTTGCTGTGGGGTTCTTGACCTGAGCTCGTTGTTCCAGACTTGGTCCCATGTGCCATGGCCAGGTGAGACCCCTGGGGCTGTCAGTGAGCGCCCTCAGAACTCAAACTGCCCTACAGCTCTGGGGTTTGGCTTGAAAGTGTTAAACAGTCAAATTGGACAGCAAATGAAGAAAATGGTGCATTAAATTTTGCAGCACATCTCAGTAATGGGTTTGAGAAATGTTACTCTGAACTGATGCAATAAAATGATAGGTGTTTAAGCTTCTTTGATTTTTTTTTTTTTGTGTGTTTGTGTGGAAGGAAGAGAGGGCATTTTTATCCTAAGGACCACTGTATTTGTACCACAGATATATATATAAATTTCCTTCCTTGTTTAAGTGAACAAAGTTTTTCCTTCAGTAAACCTTGAAATACAGTACTGAACACTTGAAAATTCACAGGCAACCTTGTCCAGAGAAAAAGCTTTATTAAAGGAAGCTTGCAACAGTTATTAAAAGAGGAAAGAAACCTCTAAAAATATTATTAGTGTGATTTTTTGTTGACAGCTCTCAGGATGTACCTTTGCAATAGGACAAAAACTTATTTAGCAAGATTACTGTAGATTTTGTCTCCATCACCATAGGCATTTTGCTTTATTTTCTGGAGGGTACCTCTTCTCCCTGCAGTGCTGTGCAAAAACCTAAAACTAGGAAACAAAATTTCTTTCCTAATTTTAAATTTCCTTGGATATGGAATAGTGATAGTAGACATAAAGAAAATCTATCACACTTTATCTGAGAAAGTAGCAGATCAGAGGACTAAAGAGAGGAATTCTCTGTATTAAATGATTTTCTGACCTTTCTTCCCCATGTATGTGCAGTAACAGGGATGGGGATTGGTGTGATACTCACTGAAACAAAGTTCCTCATATCCTGGCCTTTGGAGATGGAGTTATTTGCATTTTATTGCTTAAAGACAAAGACCAGCACATTTAGACATTGTTTTTTACACATTGCTTTGATTATAAACTTCCAGCAGATATGGGCAAGGTGTGTCTATTATAAGACATGAAATGAAGGGCACTGTAGTAGAAGATATCAATAGTGCATCTAGGTCTGGAAATTATTAAAGAAAAATCCAAGTTCCAGAAACCTCAGGAACTGTATACAGAGAAAACCATGGTGTGTCATTCTCCTTCTGTAAGCAGTATTTTAACATTGAATAAATACCTTGGCAGTTCTAGAAACACTCCTGATCTGCGCCAGACATAGAGTCAGTCAGCTGACTCATACTAACATCATTTCCCTTTTACTTCTGTTGTTTGGGTATTTATTTCTGTACACTGTTTTGGGGTTTTTTTTATATTATAGGGGTTTTTTTTGACAGGAACATCTTGATTTTCCCAGGGGGTAATGTTTTATGAAAGGTGCATTGATAATTGATGTCAGACTGGAAATGAGATTCTGGTCAGATCTGATGATTCATGCCCCGATATTTATCCCAGATGAAACTTTGTAAAGCAGGGTTTTTCAAACAAATATGAATTAACATCATTCTTCATAACAGTCCTAAATCAATAATAGCACAAACCTTGCCACGGGTAGTATTAAATGAGCCTCTCACTCAGTATTCTGACAACTCCAAGGCTGTCTCACTTCCCTGTGTTTCCAACATGTACTGTTTTTTGAGTGCAATTCTAACACTCTCCTGTGAACAGAAATTAGAAGTTTCTTCAAGGGAACAGCTTGTACTTCAACAGCCAACTAGTACAGAACATGCAAAAAATTAAATAGGTGCTCAACCAAATGGCATTTACCAAAAGCTTTTTATCTCCTTGCTCCTCACAACAGAGAAGTAAAGACATTCTCCCTTCTAATTCCTCCTGTTCCAAAGGCAAGGCTTCACCAGCCTGAGAGGCAGAGGGGGCCCTGGAACTCTGGTTTGATTGCAAAATCACATTACTGACTCCAGGATCAAAACTGGTGTCTTTGTCCTGTGTGAGAGCTGTGAGTGCTCTGAGCTCCATCACTGGGAAAATCCTCCAGGAAAGAAGAAAAGCCTGCTGTCTTCCAAGCTCATAAGATAAATTGTTAACCAAGAAAGCCATTTTGGAGGCAAATTTGCAACTCTACTAAGCCAAGCGTATTTTCAAGTACAGACTACAAACCATGTAGTTTAGGGATCATTATAAAGAGCTTGATGGGCCATAAATCTTGGTAAGTCCACTAAAATCAATGGACAAATAAAAAAAGCAGTGAGTTTTCATCAGACTGCAGGAGATTTAAGGGCATGAGCCTTGTGTTTACCCAACTCTGCTTTGAGGATATCAAAAAGCTCTTCAGTGGCATTTTCAAAGTCCTTCTGTCAGAATAACTACACAAGACAGAAGACAGCTCAGTTATCTGGCATTTCTTTGCTTTTAGATATACAACCGAGCAGACATAATGACCTATGACTACCTGTTTTTATGATGTTTTCTAGTTGTTTATCAAAGCAATAGAAAAAAACCCAGCATCCCTAAACCCACAGTTTTCTGTATGCATTAGGATCATGTACCCTACAAAAACCAAGCCCTCCTATGGCTTTTGTGTCCCCATTATCAACAACTCCTGACTATCCTGGCTCAAAAATAAGTTGGGAATAAAGTACTAGTTGTTGCAGAATAAACAGAAAATACCTCAGGCTGTCAAAGCATTCAAAATATTTTTTCAACATAGGAAAGAGGTAGCAATAGATTTAGTGTACCAGTTTTCCCTGTGGAGTATATTGTCTTTTTGCCTTCCTTAAGTTTGAAATATGGTCAAAGTTTTTTCCATCTGGAACTGTTAATATAGATCTGAATCACATTTGTTTGTTTGTTTGTTTTTTTCTCTAGTGTTACTTTTTATTTAATTCATGCATTTATTCTGGACTACATAAACATAACCAAATCACAGTTCAAGTTGGGCATTGTTTTCCAATGGGACTAAGTGCTCTATTTTTAGTTAGGTGTTCTAAACATGCTGTAATGTGATAACCACTTTTAGTGAAAAATGGAGTAAATCTTGAGTGATTAATAATATCAGAAAGCAACAGGTCATCAGATTTCTGTAGATCAGTTTAATGAACTTAAGTGAAGGCAAATAATGTAATTGTTACAAGAGAAATACTGGTTGTGACAAAATATTCTGATGGAATCCTTGAGATTTGGTCAGAAAAAAAATTACATTTTGCAGGAAAAAAGCCCTGAGAAGTATTAATAAAATTCTTATAACAGATCTGCATCTTAAACCAGAGACATTCTGAGTCAGTGACTGTGAAACCTAAACAATTCATCTGCTCATCTGTGTTGCACTATAAGGCATTTATAT
Source organism: Trochalopteron elliotii (assembly GCA_024734555.1). Lineage (NCBI taxonomy): Eukaryota > Metazoa > Chordata > Aves > Passeriformes > Leiothrichidae > Trochalopteron > Trochalopteron elliotii. The sequence goes on along the minus strand of JANPWX010000593.1, from coordinate 2,290,755 downwards.
AAAATGCAGTATTTTCTTCTCTAAAGTCACCAGGTAGGAATTCATCAGAAGATTTTAATGTTTCTCAGTAGGAGATATTGCAGCATAAATGAATGAGTACTCTTATCTGCAAAACCCATAAATGACTTAATCTCCTTTGAATGCATATTTATTTTAATAACATCTTATCAATGTTACATATTATTACCTCTAAAATTAGTATTACAGTAGGTGACATAATCACAGATTTTGTGTTGAGTCCTGGCTTAACTGACAAGATCAATGAAATCTAAAATATGGCTCTCATACTAGTAACAGGTTATAGTAGTAATAATAATAATAATATTATCTGAAATATCTCAGATGTCCTGCCAGGTTTTCTGTATTGATTGCTTCAGCATTTTTTTTTAAGGTGCAGGTGCATGGGTCAGAAAACCATCTCCTAAACATAGCAGATAGATAGATTTCTATATAGAATTTTATTCTTCACAGCCAGTAGAAGGTGTGAATCACATGAGATTATAATAGCCAAATATAATATTATATCAGTTGGAGAATGGTTCATCAGGGTACCTGGTTTGCAGAGTGGAACACGTCAGCACATGAATAAAATTGCAAATGAAGGGAAGAATTTGCTTTAGGAGACTGTGAAAAAGTTTCCTGTCAATGCTTATAATTATGGATCTGCATCTTAAAAAGATGATAATGAGTTTAGAGGAAGAATTTCATTTTTGGGTGTCCTATTTTAGGTAATTTGTGTAAAAACTTTGAGTTTAAAACCATTAGTACTCAGAAGCCTGAAAAAAAATCTAGTAACAGTCTCACTGAATAAAGCATCTCTTAAAAAAAAATCAGGACATTAAAAAACATTTTAATTTTTATTTTTCAGGCTTTTTTGAAGTGCCATTTCAGAGCAAGCACACAAACAAGTTCAACCCTTCTAAAGATAATGAATATTTGCCAATCCCCAACTGTTCCAATCTCATATTTGCTTTAGCCTGCAAACACCTGACCTTATTTTGATTGGAAAAATGGCCAGATCATAAAGTTATAAATCAATATACAAAGCAAGAGGAAATTTACATTGCAGTCAAAGGTATGATCACAGCTGAGTGAACGGAAACTACTGAATCTAGCTAGCACCTGTTCAAGTGCTGAAAAAGGCACTTGCTACAGATTCTGGGAAGGTGGTTGGACAGGAAACCAAAACCCTGTGCTGGAAACTGAAAGGCAAAGGCATGTTCATAACTACTATCATTTGAAGCTAAATGAATCAAAGCCAAACTTCCAGTGGCAGAACTGTTGTCCCCAGCCAAAAATTACTCTTAGGTCAAGAAATGAAAGAGTGAGAACTTCAGATAAAATAATGTTTTCAAAATACTTATAAGCTATATAATATAATATTTCAGACATGCAAAGCTCACCCAGAATGAGGGAACATCTCAGTAACTGTTAATACATAATATCCTGATTTTTGAAGCTGTGTCTCTTTAGAGTAGGAAATATCCTAAAGCACTTCCTTTCTTGTATGTTTACTGTCATCTAACTCGTACAAATGGAAGTTTCAAAGCCCTTACACAGTCCTGTTTCATTACTGAATGAGAGTTAAGCTTTTTTGAACCCATCCATTGGGATGCCATTATAAAGTTAACCTGAAAGACAAACTTTGACTTAGGAGTTTGACTTATAAATCTGGTTTATAAATGCTTTGGAAAATGTTATTTTACCTAGCTTGCATTTCTTGACTGAAGAAATAAGACTGTGACAAAATAAGGAAGTAATGCAAACATCCCAAATGCCAAGGTAATCTGTTCAACTTCAGTGTGTCAAAAAATGTCTACCTTAGAGAGTAACAGATCCTCCAAGCAAAGTTTGGAAGATAAAGTACACTTCTTCTCATGTCAGATCATTCAAATGTTTATGTGTAATATATAATTGGTATTTCCAGCTCAGTTTTTCTATCTTCTCTGACTCCATGGTGTTGATGGAGACCGACCTAAGGGCTGAAGATACAAATGGAAAGTTTGGTGGAAATACCATGATTTCCACTTTTTTCTGTAGATCCCAGAAGGCATCTTCTGAGAGAAAAAGTGAGGAGCAGAAAGGAACAAAAAGAGTTCATACTGATCACTGAACTGTCACTGCAGAGGGTAAGTTGCAGCAACTTAGAAAGAAGTGATTACAAGTAGGGCAGTAATTCCTTAACAGGATTTTCTCTTTCAAGCTGCACAGTGCAGGAACTCACTCCAGCATCAACACAAACAATCCTAGCCTTCCATGTAGTCCCTACCCAGAGGTCCCCTTTTTTTGAATTAACTGGGCTGGATTTATTTGCAGATTTTCATTGTTAATACCAAATGTTGGACCAATTTAGTCTCGTTACTGTAATCAATTCTGTTTCTTGTATTTCCTTTTTCTTTCCTCTCTTAATTCAGCTTTCAAAACAACACCTAAGAGCTGAAGTCTTGCAGAGACTGCCCACATAATACCTTGATGTGACACATTTTTATTTTTATTTTGGCCCATCCATACTTCCTTAAGTACGTCCTGCCGTGTCAGATTTGTTCTGCAGTTCTACATTTGTTGAAATGTTCAGTCCTCCCAAACCTTTTAAGGATCAACAGGAGCATATTTGTCCAATAAATTGCCTGCCGTTTCTTTCCATGCCAATATTGACATTTTTTGCAAGTTCAAATTGACTGCAAAGTGCATCCCTTCTCCATTAGTGTCATCAATATAGAGATAATCACAACTGACCCGAGGACAGTTCCAGACCTACTAATGCTTGGATGACCTTAAGAAGTAGCTGTTGAATTTCCTATATCCCTGGAGGATTTGTCAAACAGGGCTGAAAAAAGGGCATTTGTGAGACCTGGATGGCAAAAGCATTTCTTACTCTCCATAATGCTTCTTTTTAACCAACTCAGTGCATTCCTGAAGTCAAGGAAAACAACAAACAACTTTAAATGCTGTGTATTAAAATGAGGATTAAAAAAAGACTAGTGGGCTGAAATTAATGATGATTCAGAAATGAGTCAGCTGTTGAATTTTCCTTCAAAATCTGTTTTCAAGAAGGGGAAAAAAAGAATAGTATGAATAATTGGAAACTAAGGAGCTTTTGCAAGTAAATACTTGCAGCTACTTAGTGTAAGAAAGGAATTCCAGAAAACATGCACAAGAAGGAGCACCAAGAAAACTAATTAGTGCTATTACTACAGGTGTTTTTTAAAAATAATTGAGAACTGGTAAGATTTCAGGTGAATGCAGCAAACATTTTGACATTTTGAAAGACCTGACTGCAGATAACACATTTATCCTTGGAGTGAGTTGAACACATCCATCCCTGGTCAGGTGGTAACCCTAATCCCACAGGGCTCTCAGGGTGGTTCTTGCACAGAACTCTAGGCTGTCCCTTATGTTTTCATATTTCACACTGATGCATTAAATTTATGTTATCTTTTAAATTCCAAGAGTTTTATTAGAAAGGAAAATGTATATCTTTGTTTGAAACTAAAGTCAGTTCTGTTGTTCTGCTGCATGGGATATAACGCTTGACAGATAGGCATTTTGCAAAAAAAAAAATTCCATTTGATAAATTCTGAAATTTGAAAAAAAAGAGAAGTGATAACATTTAACACTGCTTTAGATGACAACTAATTAGTTCATCTGCCAGTTTGGACTAAGTCAAATTATTCACATGTGGTAGATTTGCATCAGTAAAGGCCTTGTCAGCAAATACCAAACCGACAGATTTTTTGTCTTTGTGTCATATGTCTGTGATGTATTTTATTGCCTGTAGATTCTACTCCAGAATAAACCTATGGCAACATCCACAGGGTAGTATGCACCACATAAAGAAAAAAAAGAATTATCCTTTCTCATGCTTTGCATTGGTTCAGACATACAGCTCATGGCACTGCACACAGCCTTGGAAAACCACCTTTTTTTTAAATTATCTTCTTTTTTATTTTAATGTGTTCCACCTTTGTTTTGGAAAAGGGAAACACCTTAAGCAAAGCATGCTTAGCTAAAAAGTATTTCTGTATTGATTTTGGACATCAGGTACTTCTTAAAAAGTGGGAAAGGTTCTGCACAGTTATTTTCTTGAGCAATAATAAAAAAGTCATAAATAATTCCCTCACCTGCTTTAGGCACAGAAAGTAGAAAGACATGAAAAGACTTCTCTTCTTTTTCTATGTTTTTTTTCTTGTCCGTTGTGCAAACACCGAACAATGGAAATTTATTTGGCAGTTTACAGCAACCTTTAGTGACAACAAGGTGACAACCTTTGGTGTGTTTCTTCTAGGGGCAGTGATTCCACCACTTCTCTGGGCAGTCTGTTCCAAGTATTTCTGTCAAGAAAATATTCCTGATATCCAAGCTGAACCTCCCCTGGTACAGCTTGAGGCCATTTCCCCTTGTTCTCTTGCTGGTTACCTGGGAGAAGAGCCAGACTCCCCCTGGCTACACCCTCCTGTCAGAGAGTTGCAGAGAGCCACTGAGTTCCCCTGAGCCTCATTTTCTCCAGGCTAAAGAAGAAATAAAGAGCTTCTCTAGTTTTGATGAATGGAGAATCTCTACCTTCAGTAAATATCAATTAATTTGGAAAAAAAGTCCCATTCTTCTCCCTTCAGCTGCTGCAATCACTGCTAAGTGACTGTCATGACAGACAACACTTCAGAACAATTCAGCATTTTGCTCAACATATATTGTGGGGTTTTTTTTCTAATATGTCTATTAACCATATCCCACTGAGCCTTGAGCAGCTATTTTAAAGTATCAACCGCCCTGCTGTGAAATGGTACTCAAGTGCTCATCTTTTTATTTAAAGTAATAACAAGTTGTCAAGCTCCAAGCAACGTGAGTGCAGCAAAAGCAAACTATCAAATACACAAAGGCAGCTTTGAGAATACGAGCTAAAGTGTACTGAGGGAACTTTAAGGTGTGTGGAAACACGGATGGGTGTTTTTCCTGCCTGACGATGGTTTTCTCCCGGAATAACCAAAACTGAGAGTGAAAAACACATCGAAAGGTGCGATAGTCATTGAGAGTAACGCTGTCATTTGAGTGCCCTCTGCTGGACTCTGCGTGGCGTCTCAACACAGCTACGAGTATTTCCTGTGTTTCAGAATCTCTTAAATAATAATTAAAAAGAAAAAAAAAAAAAAAGTATTTTTGAAGAAAATTCTTCGACTCGAAGACTAAAAAAAAAACAAAACACCAAAACAAACCCCTTGTCTTTATGAAAACCTGTGTAGCTTTAAGCAGGCATAGCTTTTTCAGCTGAGGCAAGACAAAATGCTTCCTGGAAAAATACTGCTTTTGCCAATTTTCGAGATGAAAACCAGGTGCAATGATTCAATTCGGTGAGGTGTCTGGCTTAAATGCTTTGGGTTACTGTGAATTTTGGTTGAATTTGATGGAATCAGAAGACTTGTCCCAGCCTTGAGCTTGTCTGTCCTGTGTCAGTTCCCTGCATGGATCTGCATACAGGATCAGTATATGCACTTTTTGTGGGCCTTTGGCATGTGGATGCTCTGGCAGCATCTTTGGTCCTACTAAAAAAAAGCAGATTGGCTCTGTCAGACCCGCCAAGGAGGTTTTTCTTTGTCTGTTGAGAATTTGGTTCTATTTGTGTAACTCATTCTGTTGCACTTTTAATCAGGTACACATAAGGCACTTTCAATACTTGTTAGTGTTTATTGTTGTTGTTTGCAGTTTTGCTATTAGTTATGCTCTCTGTACAGTGTTATTATTTATTATTTAATTACTCACAGCATTTTGAATGATGTTTCTAAAAGAAGCTGACCTGATTCACATGCCACTGGTCTAAATTGCTTTCTAAATAGATGATTCATTCTCTGCATCAGAAGAACCTGGCAAACGTTCTTTGATCTTGCAGTTGTCTTCTTTATTTCCAGCAGCATCTTCTTGTCCATTCTCTAGAGGCCTGGAGTTCTTATTTTTAAAGTGTTTCTTTATCAATATATAAAAAATTATTCCAACCAAGTAGGAAGGACCTCTTAAAATTGCTCCTAAACCCAGGAAGACATACCTGTGGGACAGAGCATAGAAGATTGGACCAGGCATTGAATTTTATGAAAAACACTGAAGAAAATCACTCTAATGTCTTTTAAGGCTCTTGTATATACAGAAAGAAGCTTAGGGGAAGACATTAAAACTCATTGTTTGTGAATGATACCAAAACCCGGACATTTTTACTTGCAAAAACTTCTCCTAAAGAACTGATAATATTCTTTTTGCTTATGAAGATAATTACAAAGTGAAACTTCCATCATCTTCCTTTTTTTTTTTTTTTTTAATATTTTTGGATCACTTTAAAGCCTTGGATTCTTTAAGACTGGATATATATTGAGGTCACCAGAGTGCCTTATTGTATGTGAAAATAAAAAACACATCAGAAGTGGCCAAGTCTTGAGTGAAACTGAGAAAAATCTATGGAGTGTTCCGCCAGGAGACTGATAGTGTTTGAGTTTCACCAACACCTACAGCTACTCAGTACTATATTCTTTCATGGACTTTTCTCTCAAAAGTGGCCAATGCACAGAGGTAACATTCTCGCCAGTGGGAAAAAACTACCTGCAAATAAGGTAAATTTGGGTAACTTTACTCCTTATGTTAAGTCCTAAAGTCTGAGGTATTTTTAATTGGCTCTAAATATATTAAAAACACACAACTCATTCCAGAAATCTCTGTCATGAATATTAAATCTCTTTTGCACAACACAAAAACTGACTAAAAATTGAGAACTTAGCATTTGATCTTGAGATCTTTCAATTTCAGGAGTTCCAGACTGGCTTAAAGCTGAGCCCAGAGTTAGGATTGGAGTGTGATTTTGGATCACACACTGCAGTTTAAGAGAACCAAGGATGGATTTCCACAGGGAGGGTTTTTGTGTCCTATTTTGCTCTACCTGATTGCATTGGAGTCATAGAGCCTGCAAGCCCCTCGCTTCCCACAGCCGGTGCTCCCCCATTTCAAGCACGTCTTGTCGATGGCTGCACCAAAATAAACCGGTGCTGGGATCCCAGCTGCAAGGAGACAAGCAAAAAACGGGACAAGATTTCACAGACAAAGGACCTCTTCTTGGCAATCAGCTTTATATTTCTTTAGTGGTGATTAGACTGGGTGGATTGGACTCAGCAGTGATTTCTCTTACCCAGCATCCTCATAACGAGTGTGAATAGACCAACTGCGAGAGCTTTGAGCTCTGGCTGAACACACCTGAAAAAAAGAGGGATAAGTAAGAAGAGTTGGCCTACTTAGTGCTTAGACATGCCTATTAAACTGCTATTAAATAACCTGGATTTATCAGTCTTGTTGATGGAAAGCCAAAATGTGGAAGGATAGTGGTCCCTTCATGAAGTGTGTTAAGTGGTATGGAAAAGGTGAATTAATCTACTGACTTCCATCAAATAGCTCCTGGCAAGTCCATTCTCCATGCATAATTAAGGAACTGAAGTTCTAAAGTCATAATCAGAGTCTATCCCAACCTTAGGGAAATGGGCTCTCCAACTACCTTGACTCTTGGGCATACATTTCCCTCACTTGATGGAATATTGAATGGGAAATATCCTATTGCCCGTAAGACAAAAGAGTTGCAGGTAGCACGGTTAGTGCAGAATCTTTCTGTGCTTGAGAAGAGTTCCTCTGTACAAGGACACATCTAGGACAGCACAAAGGCTCCTAGTAATATGCTGATCTGTTTCGTGGGGAACTGCACTCCAGGCATCAGAAATGGGCACTGATCTTGAATTTATTATATCTCCAGCCTCTGCCATCTCCTTGCACATCCAGAAATCCTGGCAAGTGCAGGGAACTTTCAAATTCCAAGAAGAAAAAAGGACATGTTCTGGAAAACCTGATTACAGAACCATAGAATGACAAAATTTTTTGGTTTGGAAGGGACGTTAGAGATTATCTTGTTCCAAAACGATACCATGGGCAGGGACAGCTTCCACCATCCCAGGTTACTCAGAGGTCCATCCAACCTGGCCTTGAACACTTCCAGGGATGGGGCAGCTGCAGCTTCTCTGGGCAGCCTGTGCCAGGGCCCCACCACCCTCACAGGGAGGAATTTCTTCTAAACTAAGCTTTCCCTCTTTCAGTTTGAACACATTACTCCTTGTCCTACCACTACAGCTCCTGATAAGCAGGAAAGTCCTTTTTTTCCTAAGGTAGAGAAACAAACATGACTCTGAAAGCCTCACTAGAAAGACTTTGGTAAACAGCCAGCTGTACTCACCTAAACACAAGCATGTATGAAGGAGTGGCTCCCAGGGCATAGCAAAAGCCACCTATGACTTGTATTACTGTGTAATAAATGAACTTCTTTGAACAAGCATCACTTTTTGGACATTGCCCCAAGGTGGCAGAATTATTTCCTGACCATGAACTTTTGATTTCGAGACATCTGCAGTTATGGAAGACCTGGAAGACACAAAACAGGTTTGGTAGGACACTGTTCAAGAAATGGGGATTCTGTTGGAGAGAAAACAGAGTAAAGAGATGGCTCCAGACCATTCATATTCTGGAGTGATCACCTGGTATCAGGAAACATGCAAATGGCACAGCCCAATAAAGGTTTATATCCATGGACTGGAGCATAGTCTCTGGGACTCTGGGAATTATCTCCAGCATTCCATGCCAAGCAAAAATCAGTCACCCAGAAAAACAAGCAGTTTCCTGGCATCCCAAAGTCTCACATGGAGGAAACAAGCTGCCTTTCCTTAACCCATTTTTCATACTTAAATATTAATGATCAGTAGCAGGGAAGAGACTACACTATCTCAGTGTACTTCAGCTATTAAATAAAGCCTCAGGGCAGCCAAACTTACATTTATGAAAGGCAAAGCCTATGGACAACCTTCAGGCAACATGAAACCAATTTGATTTGCATGTTTCCCCCTCTTATGCTCAACCTAGAGAAGTTGAAAATTAGTATCTAGAACAAGAAGCTAGGGCTTTTTGCTTAATGTGCAATAACTCAGAGAAATCTCTCTTCTGTGCTGTTTGTAGCCAGAAATTAAAAATACCTTACTGACTAGTCCCCAGTAACTTTGGTTTTCCTGAAATGCATTATTCTAGTAAATTTTCCATGTTACATGGAAAATAAGGTGGTAGGAAACCTCGGACATTAAAATAGGGTCTTACTTTGTTCCTTCCATGTCCCACGGAAGTCTCACACCCAGCCAGACACGCTGAAACATAGGTGATCCCATTGGGTCCACACACAGGATCCCACACGTTGGAGGCACATTTGCAGTGAGAGTTGCATTCCGAAAATAAGGAATTGTTGTGATACGGAATGGGGTTGCTTGGAAGTTAAGTTCAGACAAGTGTAAGAAATTTTTAATTCAGCACTGAAGTCAGTGAAGTCCCTTCTCTGTGACAGTGTTGCTGTTCTGAAACCCACCTCATATGCCCAGGATATGTTTTCACAGCTGAGTTTCTACATCTCTATTGGTCTGTTTGAGATTCCATCCTACTTGCACTGATATTAAAGTGATTACAAGATTATAGAGAGTTTTAAAACAAATTAAAACATTGCTATTGATTTTACAGGTGTAGACAGAAAAGAGAAAGGACGGAGAGGTCATTTGGACTCCCCCCTAACTGAATTTAGAGCTAGAAAGAGTTATCTCAGCCTTATCAAATATAACTTTATCGGTTGGTAAAAAAAGCACTAGTGGCAGAAACCAGATCTCCTAGTCTCTGTAGTTAAAAAATACTCTCTTAAAGCCTAGCCTAACTTTTCATCAAGGTTATGAAGAATGCAGTATTATCTTCTGCTTTGAGGCGTCCTTTGTGTATTGAGCAAAAAGATATGTCTTCCCTCATCTTCTAGGTAAACGAAACTTATGTGCTTGCCATTTTTCCATCCCAGTGCTTCTTAAGCATATTCCCTGGTCCACTATTTATTCCTAGTGGAAACATTGCACAGCAATACTCCCACCCTCTCCCAGCAAAACAACGTACATTGCTAATGGTGCAATTTCTAATTAATCTTTAACCAGCGTTGGGCTTTGTCAGGCTGACACTCTGCTGACCAGCAAAAACTACCCCAATGACATGTGGTAGTGTTCACTTTCTCTCCAGCATTGCAAAAGCATGTTTCTTTTCCAGCCTTGATGTCACAGTATATTTTTTGAGAAGAATGGAGAAAACCACAATCTTTTCTGTTTAATACTCACCCTTCGTAGGACACTGTCATTCCTGCCACCAAATGGTTATCACAGCCAACAAAAAAGTGTAACAAGCTGATGGCATAGGACAAAAATGACATGATAAATGAAAACTTTGCTGCTCCAGTGAAGCCCATTTTATACTTTTTCATTATAAGCCCTCCTATGAAAATTCCAAGACCTACAGGAGGTAAAGTCGTCACTCCTGAAAGAGATCATAGAGGGCAAATATTAGAATTAAACAATCATTATAGTCTTAAGAGCCAAAGTCTGTCCTTAGTTTTTGTTCCTGGCAGCTTTATGGTCTGTTACAACTTTAGGAAGATTTGTGTTCAGTCCAACCCCTGGGTTGCACATGCTGTTTGTGAAGTGCCTAACCCTCCAAGCCCACTTCCATTGCAAGGATCTTGCCAGATGCTTCAGCAACTAAAACTTCCCCACCACACTCATTGCATACTTGGGGTGCCCAGTATTTAAATGTAAGTATATATAAATATAATGTAAATGCAATGTAATATAATATAACTTAAAAATATCTTATGGTCCCATAGGCACAAACCCTTTATTTTTTATAATTCAGGTTCAGGTCAGACCCCCATTTACCTCAACCTGTTCTGCATGGAATTCAGCCCCAGATAAAGCACACCAGAACTTATCCCCATGCACTGCTTCCAGCACAAGCAGTCCTTGCATGGTGGAGCTCACCTATTAGAAAGTTGGATTTGGATGTAGATTGTCCATACTGCTGTTCCATGTACTTTGGTTTGTAAGTCACGAAACCAATAAAACCACTGAACTGTAACAGTGAGTAACACAAAAATGTAAAGTACATTCGATTACCCAATACTTTTTTCAGGGAGTTATAGAAATCTGAAAGAAAGGGACATATGAGTTGGCATTGAAAGATGCATGGCATAATTACTGGTGAGTAACCTGCAAAACTTAGGGCAAGGTCCTGCTCTCAGCTGTCCAAGTGCAAGTTGTACTGATCTCCTTTTGCATGAGGGTATCTGAAAGCAAAATCAGGTTCTTGAAAAACACCAGAGGTTGAGATACAGGAAGAGAATCCTAAAAGAAGACAGAAGTATGGGTTAAGGCCTGCCTGCTCTATTGAGGTATGCACATAAAGACTAAGGGGCTCCACACAGCACAGATTTTGTTCAGCTTGCATGAATATTATCACAATAATATTCATGGCTCAAGGCTAAGTGAGAGATTGAGATGTCCAGTGTCTTCCACTGGGAATTAAACAAAAAATTTGACAAATGAAGCAAAGCCACTTCTTTCCATTATTTTTGCACCACATTTTTTTGGCCCAAGGACTGCACAACCAGATATATTCAAGCCTGATGTATTTTCATCAGGCACCAATGTACTTCAGAGTCTCCATGAACTCTCTCAAATGAATAATTTGTCTTTCCATATTGCAAAAGGAGCCTTTGAATATTTTCTTTAGGTTCAGATACAGGAACACTTTTCCACTGTTCAAATTTTTTCCCGCACAAAATTTTAGAGGTATGTGCCACTCAGGCCATGATTTATTTCAGGTGATGCGTGCAGAACCTCAGAGTCCTGAACAAGCTCTTTCATTTCTAATAATTTTTGGTGGACCTTTCCTTTCCTGGGGATAGCTGCCTGGTTTAGATGGAAGTGCAGGGGAGTTAAAATATTTTGCAGAGCTGTTACATTTCCTATGTGTGTTGTGCCTATTGTTTTTCACATTTATACAATTTGAGAAACACTTGCCTTTCAGCATTACTGACCACTTCCTTGGCTTAGTTTTGTCAGGAGAAAGTTTATTCCTCATGGCAACAGTGTTTTCCAAGAGACCATGTGAAGTTTTATCCTTATTGGCTTCCTCTGGCTTTTTCAGACTCTTTGGCAGGAAGCAAAATGGAATAGCAGATAGGAAACTGGTTGCTCCAGCTATTAAAAAGCCAAGCCACCATGCACCCACCCAGCGGGAATCCTGTGGGGTGATAGTGATGCTCCCTGGAAGTGAGGAAAACAGGCACAAGTTACCCTGGTGAAGAAGCTGAACCTTCCCCATCTTTTTTGGCTATGACAGCTACATTTTATAGTGTCTGTTTTCCAACAATAAACCAGCCATGCAGTGAAGGCATCAGGAATCATGCCCTGCACGGTGTTATAGAATCGTAGTTTGGTTTGGATTGGAAGGTGTCCCATGGGCAGGGATGCCTTCCAGTTTACCAGGATGGTCTGAGACCCATCCAACCTGGCCTTGAACACTTCCAGGGATTGGGCATCCACAGCTTCTCTGGACAATTGGTTCTTGTACCCTACCATCCTTACAGGGAAGAATTTCTTCCTGACATCTTATCTAAACTTACTCTCATTTGGTTTGAAGCTATTCCTGTTTGTTCAGCATTATTTTATCTGCCATTCTACATCTTTCACTGATTAATGTTTTGTGGAAGACATAGCAACACCAAGGTCCTTACCCAACACGTGGGAAACCAAAAGTGGTGGCAGACAGGCCTTAAGCATGGTGCTCTTTTGGGCTCCTGAGACCATCCTCTGCTTTCCTGAAGTGTGTAGGTTGCTATTAAGCAATTGGACATTCTCTGTAGTGTCAGGGAAATTACTCATGGCTTTAAATGTATTGCAAGGAAGATGAGAGTAGCTGGTTGTATTTTTATGATTTTTAATTCTGGCATGTTTGGTGGGGGACTAAAATTATAAGACTTTTCACTGCATGACTGCGATCGGCTCCCTGTTCTTTCTCTTAAATGAAATCAAACACTGGTTTAACAAAGAGCAAAGACAAAACAGTTCACCTATCTAACTACAGGATTCTGAAGAGCTAAAAACTTCTCTGTCCTGCTAGAAAAACAAGACAACTGAAAAGGAACAGGATGAAGGACCACAACCACCACTTACAGGAATTGCTGTGTCCCCTCTGGCATTGTGCAGGTGTGAATACATACAAGTGTTCACTTCATCTGAATAAGCAAGGGCTGAGAAAAAAAGTGTATACTGTGCTGCAAAAACTATATGAAATGTAAATAATGTAAAATACTCAGTGAAAAGGGCGGGTAATTCTCCCAAACCGTACAGCTGCTTTGCTAGCAGAATCTTTTTGTCAAAATTCCAGTTTAAAAAAAAAGTCTTGGTTCTGTGAGAGTTCTTGGTACTAATTCTTAGAGTTAAGTGTGTATTATGATCCTTTAATCTTAAAGCACAGCTCTAAAATATGCTCCCACTCTGATTCTGCCTTTACTCTAAAAGCTAAAAACATTTTTGTAAACATTGTAATAAATTATACAATAAAAATAATTAAATAAATATAATTCAAGTATAAAATATATTAATATAATTAATATAATGAAAACATATGCAACCGTTGGTAGGAAATTCTTATGAACAAGTATTAGCTTACTTTCACTTTTCCTCTGTTTTGCTTACCTGGATCCACAAATCCAATATCCACATACAGTCTTGCGCATAGAGATCCCAAGAGGAAACCAAACATTGGGCCCATCATGGCTATTGTGTGCAAACAGGCTGAAAATACAATGAAGCAGATGCTAGTACCCTCTAATGGCTGAATGTTGTCTTCTTCAGAGGGTGATCTGATGCCTCAAGTTTTAGCTTTCGTGTTTCTCAGAATCTGTGCTGCAATGGGGTGCAGTTCTAAGCCTCATATTAAGTGTCGCTCAACTCTCTTCACAGAGTAGGGAGACAAAACAAATCCTTTTCCTGCTCAAGACCAAGGACAATTTTCAGGCCCAAGAGCACAAATAAGGATGGGCTGGAGGGAGGAACAAGAAGGATGGGACCTCACAACCTGAAGCTGTAATTGGACAATTAAACCCCAATATGCAAATGGACCAAAACTTATAAAAGTGTGAGACCTTGTGACTGGTCAGCCATTTTGTGACCATTTTGGGTCCACCTTGGGTGTAGCCCTGACCAGGCCCTGTCCTGCCCAAAGTATATCCTAGAGGTCTTTGAATAAATACCTACTTTATTCTCTATCTCTGTCCAGTCTCTGTTTCAGGTCAGCCTTTCCAAGGCATCACATTGACCTCTAATACTACGAATCTCTCACTTTACTTCATGTTGACATTACCTACATATACAGGAACATTCTCTTCTTTAGCAAAATCATCAAGATAAGAGATGCCCAGTGGTGTTATTGGTGTCTCACCAATCCCACGTAACAAGTTTCCCAGTAAGATATATATCCACATATAAGATGATGGCTCCTTCTCACAACCTGCAGATGAGAGTTTACACCTTTGTAATAAAATATTTGAATGGAAAAGTGGGAAAAATCACAGGAAATGTAGCACATGTAATGATTATATGTTAGAAATCAAGGTATTAAAACATTTCCTTATAGAAGATAAACAAATGGCTGTCAACCCCATTATTCCTTTTCATGATCTTTTAATAACACATTCTTCCACCTCCATTGCATTTGATTTCTAAAAGCACAGGTAAGTATCACCCATCAGAAAAAATATAATTAAAAAAATAACTTACTGATACTTTCATAAATATATTACCTGATGTATCATGTATCTTTAATGTGAGAAGTTTGAGATGGTTTCTGATGCAGAGCTTGGCTCATTCTCTACCTGTGTCCCATACAAGCAACACATAAAACAGCAGTATTCCATATTGTAAGGAGGATAATAGGAAAATCCATTTATTTCTGTTTAAACTCTATGCAGTTTCATGTCCTGTCACACTAGTCCTTCTACTCCCCAACTTCAGGCCCTGGGTAACTGAATCCTTGTAACCAAGGATAAAACAAGCTCCTGTATTTGTGCTTTCATTTACAGTTCCATACCTGATTGTGAGACTTCCAGGTCAGTGTCATTCACATCTTGATGTAGGGAACAGGGATTTATGCTGGAACTTAAATTGGCTGAAGCAGCTGTATGTGATGTTGTCTCATACTTATAGCTGCAAACACACAACAGAAGGTTTAGAAGCAGTGCTCACTAGGGAAACACCAGAGTGGTAGGGCTGGAACTACTTGCCTGCTGTTCCCCTAAAGAGAAAGGTATCTTTGATTAAATAACAATTCAAAGGGCTACTGAAGGAGTAAATAAGATTATTTAAGAACATTTTAGAAAACCAAAATACTAAAATAAAGAACAAATAAAACTCAGAATTCTCTGTCTGGAAGGCATAATGTTTTAAGCAGAAAATTCAAAAGAGGTTGTGAAAGCATTTGAGATAGGATTGAATTTTTGGTGTCTAAATTTAGGGTCAGGTCCAAGTGAGCTCCCTGTGTTGACCTCACAGCCAAGGAGAAAAAGAAGAATGTCTTTGAGCAAAGGTCCCCTTTCCATCTTTGCTATGTGTTTGATCTGTTCAGCTGCTTTAACTTGATCTTTTCCCCAGAAATTATTGCTATGGAGAGGCAAAGTACAATTAGCTTTAGCAGAACAACATGGTAAGCACACATTCTGCTTAAAGAAATTGCCCAGGCTCTGTTAGAACACGCAGGCTTATTTTTCAGGTTCAAATAAAGAGCAGTCATCAGAAAACACAATGCAGAGCAGTTCCCTGACAAATCTTCAGGCTCAGGTTCATGACTTGCCCAGTGTAGACAAGTATGATACATGGTCTGTCTTAAAGAGTGAAAAACTGCTGAAAAGTTGAGTCCTAGTGCAAGATCCACTAACATGAAAGAAAGCATTTGTCAGTTTTCTTTTTGCAGTACTATACCTAAAATTATTCTAATATATTTAAGAAATTGACAGAAATATGTCTTACTCTATTTGTCATCCCTGTGCCCAAGCTATGGCTAAAAACATTATCACATATAAGCATAATGCAGCAACTCCCTGAGCCTGGTGAAGGTGAATAAAAACTAACCAGATATGGAAAATCAGTTTAACCAGGCATGTGCATTTGGAACAGTTATGAGTTCTACCAGCACTCATCCATCTGCAGGCTCTAGCATAATTTCATTCTTTGCCTCCTTTCTGAACAACCCTGAGTAGAAACCAAAGCATTGTGATTTTCTCATTTTTTCAAGGAATTGAACTTTCACTTCAGAAGACCTGTATTTTTTAAATGAACATTCACCATCACAGTAGTGGTTTGTGTGGCACATGGGGTTCATGGCACTTGGAAGTGACATTCTACAGGCCTTTGGGAATCTAAGGCTAAATATACAGAAAGTTTCATTTAAAAACCAGAGAGCACAATGCAATTGTTAGGCTACCCAAATTAACCATGATTAGCACTTACTATCCCATGAAGAAATGAGGCATCGCCGATAAAAAGCTTCCCAAAGCCATAGTAAAGGATCCCACAGCTATTACTTTGGGCCTATGAAGCTTAGCTCCAAAATAGCTTACAAATGCAATCACCAGCAAGTTGCCTGCAAGGTAATTGACCAGAATTAGTGTCAGGTGCTGTCTCATGTTTCTCTGAGCAGTTTTCTGCATGTTAGGGAATAAATCCATTACCCATCTCAAAGCTCCCATCGACGAAACCTGCAGTAGATGATGCCAGGTCAAACCTTCGCTCAATCTGGGTGATGGAGCTTTTCATTATCGTACCAGACAAGGCTTTGCTGAAGTAGCTGAATGACAGAGCAGCCAGAAATACCTGGGGAAAGGTTCAGACAGGAAATGGGAGGGAGAGGCAGGAAAATTGGTCACAGTGGGATCAAATATATTTAAAACTGTGTGGAACAATCACCGTCATGACATGTATTTGTTGCTCTAATTGGAGTGGCAAAGTTAGTCTTAACCCAAACTACCTTTTGCTTGGGTCACACGTCCCTTATTTTAGGCCAATTCATAACTGATTCTTTCAATCGATGTGGCATCAAAATAAAGGGTTTATGCAAGTTTTTATGATACATCAGTATGAGGAATGTGGTAGTGACTGATTGAGTTAATCTCTGTGTTATATGATATATTTTGAAATATCTATTTTGCCTGTATACCATATATCTCACAAGGAAAAGCTGATACTCTTAGTAGTTTGACTGTTGTTTCCACCAACACACATTGTGGCTTTTGTAAAGAAAGATTTATTTGGCAAAATGTTTAAGTTTGTTTAAATATTATACAGCTATTTCCACATAGTCTAAAAAGCAAATAGACTTATTGCTCACTGGGCAAGACTCCCAATACAACAGAAACTTGGGTAAATAAACAAAGTAAATATAGGTTTGGACATTGCAATACTATCTACTTTAAGAAATGAAGCCAATCTGGGAAGTAAGAACTTCAGAAATTGTATATTTACTCTCTTTTTGTCAGGAATGGAGAGAAAAATCTCGCAAGTGTAGGGTTTCTCATGACATATTCTATATTTCCTGAGCTTGACCAGCAAAAATTCTGAGAATCACCCTTTGTGGCTTATGCCAGCGGTGCTCTCAGAGGGTTTGGCTGAAATCACAAACTGCTCACAAGCATGAAAACACAAACAAAAATTACTGGGGTCATTTGAGTTTTAAAATGCAATCCTCAGGTCAATCACAAAACATCTGATGAAATGTGGTTCACCTCACCTTATTTTGACCCTACAAGGCTGGTGGTGAGAGCAACCTCCAGTGTATTGTAAGGCACCTAATTGTGGCTGGTTCAAGTCTTCTGCTTAAAGCTGCTGCCTCTCTCTAATGACCAAGAAGGGGATCCACCTACAAGTAACTTCTGAGTAAATTTGGTAGATCATGAATTTTTATTTTCTTTACAGAAAAGATAAGATCTGACTATTCCCTGGACCTCTGTGTGTATCCAGTTCCACAAAAGATAGGGGGAACAGGAAGGACGGAATTCGACATGTCAAATCTTGGACATTTCTTGACAGATAACAATGGTAATTCATGGGGATATTGCTAAGGCACCAAACCTTCAATCCAGTGCAAGAGGAAGTCTTTTTGACTGGTGGATCTTTGTTTCCTTCATCATCCAAAAGCTGATCAGGTTCTGCTTCCTGAATTGAGTCATTGACATTGCTGGGTTTGGTTTCCACTGTCATGACTGATTTCTTTGCTGAGTGATCTGAACTCAGGAGAAAACAGGAATAAATACAAAAGCACATATGCCAAAATAGAGTTGCTTAAGGACCTCTCTGATGAATCTGATGAAACTAATTACAGGAAAATATTAACACGTTGAAACAGAACCTTTCTACTTAAAACTATTCGGCTTAATGACATGCATGTTTCAAAGTGTGTATTGTTTTATATGCTGAAGTATCTAGTTTTGACATCAGTTTTTTTAAAGAGACATGAGCACCCGCCTTTCTACCTTGTCCTGTCTTTTAATGCTGAAAAGGCAATTTTGACAGAGGAGTAAGAGACAAAGTCTCTGCCCAAAAATAAACCACAAGGGTCAACAAGGCAGTAGTGCTGAAGTACAGGGAGCCCTAGGAAGCTCTAAATTTGCAGGCCATGTGGCTTAGAACTCAGTCGTTGGTTTGGTAAAATCTGTAGCAACACTGTGCCAATCCAATTTATTCCTTTACACTGGCTTGTTGGAAACAATTCTTAGTGACAAAAGAATTTATTATTTCAACTAACTGACCTCCTGTAAGGATATTACATGTTTTTTTCTTCTCACAATAATATGCAGGGTATCCCTGATATCTTTCTATTTGCAGAGTGCTGTCTTATATGCCCAGATGCTCAAAATGATCTGCAACTCAGCAGTTCAGCAGAACTACTCCAGTTCCCTCAGGAACTTCCTGTAGCCATAGACAATGACACATCCTTTGACACATCACAATGTTTTAGTGTTGAAAGCCTTGCTTTGTTATCAAGTTGTTTTTTGGTTTATTGGAATGAATAGTTCAATACTTCATCTTTTTTTTTTCTCAGCTTTTTAAAACTCTGTATCTGAGAGATAGATAGCAACTAAAAAGGACATTTCAGAGAAAAGCTGTAAAGGAAGTCTATATATCTGTTTGCAAAGTTTATTTAAAGAATGAAAACACTTGCCTGTTTGTGCTACTCCCACTACAATCAGAACAGATTTCTCAAGGACGATCCAGAAGCCACTGCTGAGCCCCTCAGAAAAAAATGGGTCACTTGAAACAAGCCATCTTCAGATCTGCAGATGGGAGTATTGCATATTCTATTAGAGTATTGAAATTAATGCCCTCAAGTCAGAACTCAGAAATCACACCTCACATGAAGGGATTTGTTTCACCTTTCACAATACTCTCCTCATTTGAGAAAAGGGAGAAAAAGAGAGAGAAGAGGAACAGATCACACAAAGAGAGGTTTTATACGCTTGAACGCAGCTGAAAAAAGTTGGATGAACTTTTCCAATGCTGGAAAAGGTCCATCTGCTTTCCCACTGCTAATATCTACTTCCCAAACTCTTTTGTGGCTATGCTGTCAGTCTGGGTCAGCACACATATCAGGACAAAAAAATATTAGTTTCCTCCTTCCCCTCGGCTACTCAGACAGACAGGAGCAAGAAGCAGAGAAAGGATTTCTCCAGGACTACACAGCTGCGAACAAAAAATGTTATAAAATAAAATTCCTGGTGCTCAGGAAAAGTTAGCACACAAATACTTTTGAGCATCTGGTCCTCTGAAATTCACCTGTCTTTGTGTAACCTGAAGATATAAACTTCCCCTTGTAATTATGATACATTGATGACTACAATAATATGCTGGGGGAACATATCATTGCAGGTCACAGGATTGGAGAAGTGGCATTTTGTTTTTTTGAGAGTTTAAAAGTACAACATGACTTAGAATTTGCTGGCAGTATCTCCTCCCATCCTCAGATGACCCTGACCTAGACAGATATCAGCTGGAGATGGACGAGATGAGCACTGGAAAAATTCCAGGCCACAAGAGCATTAGAAAAAAAGATTAAAGGTCAATTCACAATTGATGACAACATATAGTAGCTGCTGAACCTGATAATTTTAAGTATTGATAAAGTTGTTATTTTAGATTTTTTTCACTAGCATTTTTTCCATGTTTAATAAATCAAGGGTTTGGTTAAAAAAATGAAATATGAAAGAAAAATTATGAAGCTTTCTGCACCATATGTGCCCTTTCACTAATATGAGTTCTCTAAAACTACCATTCTTTGCCTGCACAAGCCCCCCTCCTGTAATAGTGATCTGAGAAAGTTGAATTTGCAGAAAGACAAGATTAAGCAAGTAAGATATTGGTATTGTTTAGTAGTCAATCAACCTAAACAAAAATTAACCCATCTTTCTTCCTAGGGGAAAAAACCCAAGCCTCTTCCCAAAAAAATAAGCAAAAAGAAATCCACTAAAAAATTCTAAGTGGTACAGACAGATGAAATTTAACACTTAGCTTACTTTTTGGAACATTTGACAAATTCACTTGATTTTATGCTCAGTACAATCTCTTCTGAGAAACATTTTGGGTGGGGGAAAATCAAAGCTCTTAACTAATAATTAGTGTCCATCATTTTTGCTGCTGGGAGCTGACAGCTTCCTCAACATCATGGGAAATCACGCAGCAACTTGCAGGTCAATTGCAGAGTGAATGCAGCCAGCCTTGCAAAGGACAGATTTCTTCAGTGCTTCAGGGGACGTGATATTATAGGGGTAATGATCTAACTCTGGTACTGTTCAGTAGATCTATTACTTATTGGATATATATATACATATATATATCAGCTTTGTTTTATACCCCCTAATTATATGCAAATTATAATGAATAAGAACATCAACTAAAAAACCTCCACGTAAATAACAGGTAATAAGTTTACAAAGTCCCCTCAGGCACTGTGACATCACTCAGCAGAAGAGCAAATCACAAATCAAGAGCCACATTTCCTCCAGTAATTTATGGAACTGTAATGATTTACGCTAACTGCAGTGCTGCTAATCTGATTATTGTATTGATTTTTAAATACAATCATAGCAAGACCTTTTAAGTTCACCTAAGATGAAAAATGAGTATCACGGAGCTGTGCAGATCTCAATGCTGCTTGCATTGCTCAGGACATACAGTGCTGAGAGAGACATACACACAATGCATGATGCCATCACTAAAGCATTTACACTTTCACCAGGACTGTTACTGGTGCTACCTATTATAGCAAGTACAACTGAAAACTACACAGGTCATGTTTGATAGCTGCAAGCACTAATGGCAACATTTTAAAGTTAAGACAAAGAGAAAGAATACTGAAGAGGTTCCTACCTGGGTTCTGCATCCACAACAACAGGTAGTTCTACTACCACACAAATGATCAAAAATCAGAGAATTCTCTCCTTAAGCAAAGCTCTGCTAGCACATGGTGGAAGAATCATTAACTTCCAACTCAAACCAAAGTTTTAATCTTGTCTCCTCCCAGTTCTGCCCTCTGTTAAAGTCCCAAAATCCATGTTTATCCACAGCGGTCAAAAGTTAATTAGGAAGAGGACATGCAAGTGTGTTCTTGCAAAGCATCTTGTAAAGCATCTTTTCCCCCGCTGCTGAAATTGTCTAGATTATAATGGTTCTCACCTTCCTGCTGTTTAAAAATATGGTGTCTCAACTTTACAAATATTCCTCTTTCCAATGCATTTTGTTATGAAGTTTTATTTTCATAGTCTATGGCTAAAGTCCATTCACCTCAGATCTGCCAGAGCCAACCAAGAACTTGCAGGAAGAGAAAACATAGTGCCTTGGATATATAGAGCAAAGGGGGTGTTCAAGAATCATTCATGCTTAGAAGACTGTTGAAATTTATAGTTTATTGCTATTAACAGCAAAGGTCAGTGAAATAGGAATATTAGGGCTATGTGTACTTTGGAGGAGCCCTTTATCACTTACAACCGTAGTTCAAGGAAACTGGAACAAGTTTATTTGATTGTGCCCCTGCTGTGCATTCTGACAGATTCCTGAGAGTAATAGTACTTAAAAGATAAGTTATTCTTGAGGCAGGTGAGATACAGCTACTGTCTGTCTAGATGTTACACCGAAATATTTCATTCCTGGTGTTTCCTGCCCCCTTCCCTGCCACCACTTTCACCACATCACCAGCCATTTCCTCATAGAAATCAACCAGCTTAGTCAGACCTTGGTGTATTCTTGATAAATCCATGCTGACTGTTCCAAATCACCAGTCCATTGTATCTGGACTGTTCATTTGCTCTTTAACCTTTCATAAACCTCTGCTGCTATTTTATTGATTCATTTTGGTTGCAACTTTTTAAAACTTTTTGTGCAGAACAATTTTTATTTTACCATGACTAAGTGATCAATAACATGATCAAGAGGGACTTCATTCATCATTACAGAGAAAATCCATGGTCTTACATTATAATTGCACTTGTTATATTTAAGTCTGAATGGAAAAAACCTAAATAACCAACATTGCCATCACTGCAATTTTTCTAAAAGAGTTGTCCTCCCAGTCAGAGCATTACTTAGCATTAAATACATGCAAAAGATGGAAATCGATGGTCCTGTAACAGATGTGGGCCTCTTTTTTTCAGAGTTAGTGATCCTTCGTGTCCTGTTGTGGCATAAAACATCAACAACCCACTTTGAGCAGGTTCCTTATACCATGATTGACATTTTCTAGTCACAAAACAAGCATCTTGACCCCTGTTTATTGCTTTTTATTGCAGGCTACCGTATCATACTGCTACTCTGTGTTCCACCAAGAGCACTGTAGTGGTTTCACATTTACTTGTTTTTGTTTATTAGATCTAGTGTAGTGGTTTGAGTGTTTACTTTCTTTTTGTTTCTGTGAGATAGTATTGGGAGAAGCAAAGCAGGCCTAAAGTTAGATAAACAAATTTATTAACACATACAAAAATAAGAAAAGAAAAGGGAAAGGGAAGGGAAAGGAAGGGGATGGGGAAAGGAAGGGGAAAGGAAGGGAAAGGGAAGGGGAAGGGGAAGGGGAAGGGAAAGGGGGTAGCCGTGTCGTAAC